>JAUTBZ010109980.1:0-16530 GCA_032361785.1 Lepetodrilus galriftensis
TGCATGCGCAGTTACACTGTGGTGTTGATCCTTGGTAACTGCGCATGCGTCGGACAGAAATTACAGCTAGAAAGGAGCAGGCCCTTTATTTCATATGTGAAGTTCTAAATTACTATTAATTCAATGAAGTTTTGTAAAATCAACAATTTTTGTCCTAATTCATTGTATACATGCAATACTGTATTACGACATTAATGGATGTCTGTTGTGATATGCATCTACTATGTGCACTAATAATGAGTGCTATTACAGACCAGTGGCCATGTGTTCCAAAGCTATCATATACGTAATAACACTAGTGTTAAGTAGTTTGCGCAGGACAATGTGCTGATCCAGAAATAGTAACGATATCGCTACGTATACAACAGCTTCAGGAACACGGCCCCTGGCCCAGAAACCTCCGAGAAAGTTTTCATGGTCAAGTTACCTAGTAAATTGTTTTTCATGTTTGGTATTCTAATATGAAATTTTGGAAATGGTGTATACTTTGAGAAGCCCAAGATTGTTTGTTGTATATTCAAATATCTACTGACCATGTCTGGTAAATTTGAATGTCATAATGCAACATTGTTGTGACTACAACATTGCTTTCAATCATTATCTCATGTGTGTGTGTAAATATTCAGCATATTGGTTCATCTCTGTGAAAATGGTAAATAATAAACTGTAAATATCATAATTTATTTTGCATATTTTTGTTTTTAAGTTTCATCTTCATTGTAAATTCGTAATCTGGTCCCACGTTATCTTAAAACTAATGTTGAAAATATAGACCAATATTATTTCAGAAGAATGTGTTTCAAGGGGTCTGCTCATTTCTAGCTGTTTTGTCTATACTTTCTGTCCGACGCATGCGCAGTTACACTGTGCAGTGATGATCCTTGGTAGCTGTGCATGTGTCGGGACAAAGTACAGACAGAATAGCTAGAAAGGAGCAGCCCCAAGGTCTCCAGTTGAAAACATAAGCAATGCAAGTCTTGAGATTAGGGTGACATTCGAGTGATGAAATTTACAATAGAATCATCCAATCAGGAGTCTTTTTATCCCCCCATGTATGCAGGAGTCAACTCGAGTGAGCTGCATGCTGTTGAATGTCCAGATGGAACATTCTTGATGCCTGGGGATCTATTCTTGATTATTACGATCTTAGGCTAAGACTGCGTAACATTTTCATAGTCCTACTACACGAATCTAGGAGCATATTCGATTCAACACTCGACCTACCCTAGGGTGACGGTCGCGTCATGAAATTAGCCAATGCAGGTACTCGTATCATGAGTGTTTGGTCATTGGCTAATTTCATCACCTTAGGGTTGGTCGAGTGTTTGAAACAAATACGCTCTCATAAGCACCTTTCAAGAACAGGGGGCTGCTCCTTTCTAGTTCTGTCTGTCCGACGCATGTGCAGTTACCAAGGATCAACACTGCACAGTGACTGCATGCGTTGGACAGAAAGTACAGACAGAACTGTTAGAAAGGAGCAGCCCCTAGATCTCCGGGACAGGCCTTTGCCTACAAAGTCTGATGATCCACCTTCCAAGATTCCGGCAAAGAAGAGTAAAATCACATCTACGATAATAAATAATGACAAACTCAAAGTTCCTTTAGACGGATAGCTTTAATGTTTTTTCATGTGATAGGAATGTGAGCTACTACCTAGACATCGACACGTAGAAACACGTAAGAAAATGTACCTCCAACGAGGTATGTAGGCCACAGACACAGACGCACAGAACTAATCTACACCAGCATAAATATGGTAGACGTGTTAGCACTTATTTCTCAGCTGCTCACTTACACAACCGTACATCAGTAATCATGATACATTCACAGTGTGCGTCTCACTTCAATCAATTACGAACATGATCTCCCATCTTGACCAAACAATGTTTTCAAATCTACAAACAATTGTCAAAAGGTGTACAAACCATTTGATAGCCTTAATAACTGATGATAGATTATTGCACATATGAATACATAGAATTCAGGACGACCAGTTGCCGTAGTGGACGTTTCATTTTTAAGTTCAATATTGATATGTTTCATTTTCATAACTTTAAATACTTGATATTGATAAAAGAAATGGCTGCGGTCTGTGACAATTTCCTAGTAACCATGGTAACACTGATAACATATATATAATTTCTTTCCAGGATTAAAAACTCATCCAGCTGCGAGTTTTCTCAAATTTAACATTCATGCTTTTTAAAAAAGAATTGATTTCTTTATAATATTTTAACTATCCAATACATATGTACAATTGCAATTGTGTAAATTATTGACATAAACAGTTTTCAAGGTGTATACAAAACTCTTAAAACTATAAATTTAAATAGATCTTGAAGTAATAGAATCAATTAAAAGATGTGAACATTTGCAATAAATAAACAGTGGAATCGAGCTGGAAACGGAGGAATAAATATATAATAATTAACCCTGTATTCTGTAAACGGGTGCTGTGATACATTAATCATGTTCATAGTGACTGCTACCAGTCTGAGCATTGTAAGTTTCCTTCATGCTATGCAATAAATGGTGGCTTGAAAACAAACAGTAATTTAAACAAACTGACAATTAGTTCATAAGACAAACCTGGTAAACTGATAATATTAACCATTAAATCACAACATTTACTTCAATGAGGTCAAGTACTGACTGTTGCAGGTATGTATACTTCTGTGAGACACAAATACAAAGTTTCCATGTTAATTGGCAAAATATATGTTTTTAACATCATGCTTTTCATCCTGTAGAAATGTACCAATGTCAGCACTCATTCCAAACAATAGAATAGTTCAATGCCAAAGTTATTAACAGAACACAGCAATACAATATTCCTGAGACACGTATCTTTGCAACAATTGTAATTCAATTTTCAAGATAACTGAAATTTTGTTTGCAACAATGGATTAGCTAATGATTCGATGAATTAATTTAAATTTCACGATAAATCATGAAAATGCACGATTTGTTTTCATTATCATTTTTTAATATAAAGTTGAAAATTCTATCAAATTCAATACGAGCAGAGAGAGTTTGCAAATATTCACAATATTATATCCATCACACGTCACAGACCTCCTGATATATTGTGAGAATAATTTTAGTAAGGCAGAAGTCGACAGCTGTGCAAGGGGAGCAACTGTGCTAGACAAGAAGGGAGACAACTCAACTATCACATGGCACCGTAAGGCCGCAGGAAATCACAGATATGTCGATGATGTCGTCAACTCCGTTCGAATAAGCATCACACTCGTATTTATTGAGGATCCCGCACGTGATAGAGAAAAAAGACAATCAACATTTAACGCTGTGATAGTTATCGACAGTCGCACGGCAGGACAAATCACCATGGACACAGTTGCTATGGATACAGCATCTTGATGACCTCTGGTTACCACAGGTACCACTGCAATTGACCACATTTCCAATGTTTCGATGTCTTTCAGGGTAAATCGCCACGGTTATGGTAACCACAGAGACAGCATCTCGACAAGCTTTAGTTGCCATGGGAACTATACATGTATCCACTGCTGCCAAGAGTTTGGTTTCCATAACAATGAGAAATAGTCGGCGGCGACGACACAGAAATGTACATTGCTGTGTTTGATCCCACAGATATTGAGTAGACGGTGACGCACGGTGACACATGGTGACGCTGTCATCACCTGAGATACTTCAGACACAGCTTCATGTTGTCTATTGCACTTTGAGACTTGTTCCGCTCCACTTCCACTTCCTGCTTTGTGTCGATCAGAACCTGGAAATTAAAGTCAAGTTTAAAGTCACTTTCTAGAACCGTTCACTAATATCATGACTTGCATGCATATGTACTGCTTGACTAGTCTGGATTTCCACCATTATTATGATAAAAACATTGTAAATAATTGTTTCAAATAATGTAAACATTGACAGCAATTAACAGACATCTAAGCCAAATCAAGGGCCTGTATTTATTGTCTAAATGCGATCATAGACAGACATGCGACTCTCGACTGCTGCGCAAGAGTGAATATGGAGCTTAACGTCGCTTCGGGAATTTTTCGACAATTTGTGACAACTGACTGCTGGGAGGGGGGGGTACGAGCGAGACACAGAATAACTGATGACATGCTGAGGGGAGATGGGAGGATCATCACAGCTTGAACACTGGTGGGAGTTACAAGGTATGTCATGGGTTAACATAGGAACACGTTAGAAACCGGCCATATAGTTCAAGCTCGTGGATAGGAAAGTAAAATGAACATAGGTATTTATTGACAACCGGGGGAAAGGGTGACCACTTACCGACACTCTATTACTGAGGCGCTCGGCCGTGCGGTTGAGATCCACATTATCGGTCTGCAGACGTCGACATCGCTCCGTCAGAATTTGCTGCTCCATCCTTTGCTCTGAAACATCAACATCGGCAACACGTCAAACATCAGCTGCATCACAACTACTAAAATTCTTTGTAGGAGGTCATACATTTAGATGTGTGACACTCTACGAACAATTACACTTTCATAATAATATTAGTAATTTTAGATTGTCTATATTTTCGATGAAATATTTCTTACTGGTTGCCATATATCGAACAATTCGCACTATTACATATTGAAACTATTGTAAATGATTTGGTTGATCTCTGATATATATCACCGCGTAAAGGACTTTACAATAAAAGGCTGTTGATAATATCGGCTTTTATTGTAAAGATCTGACAAATCAGAATTTAACTTTTTAAGCAAGATGTATTTGGAACAGTTCAAGCGTACCTTCTACATATCTCTGATATGATTCGATGACGGCTTCTATTCCTGTCCATCTTAGCGTTGGACTGGTCCCGTAATCGGAGTTGTCTCCCTGCCTGTTTGAGCTGCTGGACTCGTTGGATGCGTTGAAGTGCGGCTGTCCCGGAGCCTGTGATTGGTCAGTTGTCCTAGAGCTATACGACTCCTCAGACTTTGAACTGGATGAACCTGAAATGGAAATTGCACGTTTCTGATAAAAATTAAAATAAATTATAATAAAATAAACATAAATGTTTCTAATAAATTTAATTTACTTCCTGCGTTCTCTTAACAATTTGACATATCTTTAATGATAATTTTGCTTTGAAAAATATGAGATAGACATTTCATGTATTTTCTGTAGTCTCGGTACACCATTAAATATCTCCCTGGAGAGTATACAACAATTACCTAAACGACTAGCTATTTCCTTCTGGCGCGTCGTCTGAAGGACAGATTCGTGGAACTGTTCTGCGAACTCTCGTGTGAGCTGGCGGTCTCTGGTCTCGGGGAACACCACCGCGCTAGACTTGACGTGATTGGTGGGCTTGGCCGTCTTCTGATGTCGAGCCTGTAGCTGGCTGAGCGATATTTTCACAGGCTCGGATCTCGCTGACACAGCGTCCACCTCACTGAATTTCCTCTTAACGCCACAGTTCGTAATTACTGAAATTGAAACGGAGACTGTTAATTTAACAATTCATCAAAGAACATCATTTAACCCTCTCCCTGCTGAAGGTGATTTTAAGTTGGCCGATCACATGCAGAAATAGAACACTTTGATTTTATTTAGCAGGGAGAAGGTTAACACTCTCCCTGCTGGATTAGGCAAAAACACTGCTCATTAGGGTATCTCCGATTACCTTGAGTAGGGAGAGGGTTAATTTAAAGTCAAACTATATTACAACCACAACAATCTGCAAAAGAAAATAATATTTCAAAATAACTTGTACCTGTTAATTCTTGAGCATCAGATATTTCTCGATTCATCGCTATTTTATTTTCCTCCAGGATTCCAATTCGTCTCGCTTTTTCCTGGTCACATAACCTGCGGATCTGGTCCAGCTCTGAAATTAAAAAGATAAGTAATTCAGAAAATGATGTAATGCTAGGATTATCTGGATTGCCATCGTTACAGCCACTCGGCCTACAAGCCATATCACAACATCCCATGTATTAAAGTTGCCATGATATCACGACTTATCAGTTCAGGGCAGGAGGAAACCGCAACATCCATAGCGCTGAATGCTGCAGTAAACCTGCAAGCACCGGTTGGTACTGACAACACCAAGGATGACCACTGCACTGCCACTCTACAGACAGTGCATCCTATCAATATCGCGTCAGAAAGGTTAACGTTCGCGAACATTGACGCCAGGTCCCCCAGGGCAAATTTGTAGTAAATCTAAATCCGTCGCTTCTGTAGAGTTGCTTCCGCTTACCTTTCCGCTTGTCGCGGCCGAGTGGGCGGAGGTCGACATGGCGCAGGAAGAGACACTTGTCGGGGTACGCGGGGTGGTGACACAGCGCCTCGGAGTCGGCCAGGGAGGGGATAGGGAGTGGCGTACAGTTCTCCTCCTCCAGAACTACGGGACTCATGCTACGCTCACGGTGCAGCTTCCGCCGCTTACGGAGCCTCTCATACTGGATGTCTGCGGAGACGACAGGTGGTCATTAGTGAGTGAGTTTACACGTGGTATGTACTGGGGCATCATCGTAGACAGTATTTTGAAATTTGAGGTGTCGAAATTGCGTAAAAATCCCATATTTTTGGTGGATGAAGACACAATACTGTCATTGTGAATGAATCATGACAAACACAATTATGATTTTTATTATTATTAATATTCTGCATACAGATTATTGTCTATTATGAAGTGTGCATTACATAAACATAAGTATAATTATAATTAATATTAGATTTAAATAAATACAAAATACATTTTAATATCAATTTTCTTATATTTAACAGTGAAACACAACACAAATCTTATTCAAATGTTTGTTCCCACAGTAAAGAAAGAAAGAAGAAAGAAACAAATGTTAGATTGCACGCACCTTTCATTTTCTTGTCAGAGACGAGTCCCAGTCCAGTCAGTAGTTTGATCTTGCAGGGCGACGTGTCGAGGGCGAGAGGCGGGCCTGAGGATATGATGAGCAGTTGTTGAAGGCGTCGCTCCTCGTCGTCAGACGTGTCCTCGCCGTCGCTGTCGCTGCAGTACGTCCCGTTCATTCTCGACCGCCGCAGCTTATCCTCCTCCAGGTCCAGCTTACTACGCACGTGATTGTCCGCCGCCACGTGTCGCTCGGTGTGAGTAACGTCCGACGACACCGACACCGGCACCCGACTGTCCGTCACATTGTGTTCCATTTTACCCCCGAACTCGGACGCCAGGCTCTTGAAGTCAAACTTTTCGATATTATGATTGCTGTGGGACATGCTGAACGGCTTGAGCTGCTGTCGGTCGAACCTGTCCGGTATTGCGTTGTCTCGGCGCTCCGTGGACTCGGTGAGCCGCTCTCTGGCGTCGGAGGACTCGCGGTCGTGAGATCGTCTATAGGACGGCACAGTCAGGTCAGTCGACTTAGAGCTGTGCACGTGTGAATACTGAGAATATTGCGAGTCATGGGCAGCTTTTTCAAACGGCCTGAAGATGGCGCTGTCAGAGTTCTTGACAACACGTGTCGCGTCTCCGTGGTTACGTGGCGACATTAACGGTGGCGGCTGACCTCGACTTGGGTCGGGTGCCGCGTGACCTCGCCCGTGGTCCATGTCGGGGGACTGGTGGGACAGGAATGGACGGCTGCCCTCGGCAATTGCACTGTTGTAGTGACGCGAGCTGGGGATGTCGGGATGCTGAAACAAACATGATATTGGTGATACTTCTACCTAGCATAGCTCTTCAACCAGGCATATTCTTCAGCAAAGTAGACACCTCTTTTCACGATTTATTAGTTCGGCGTCATTGTGTACCTGGTCTAGATCCTAGACACTACATAAATGACTTATTATTATCATTATTATTACTCAATATACCTTTTTTTCTTTCTTTTTTTTTAAAGTCGCTTTCTAGAATCTTTCACTAATATCAATATACATTAATCTTACCCTAGATTATAATATGTTTTCAATTTCATCTAATGTGAAAGACACAGCGTGGTAGCAGTGAGAGCGAGTGTTTACCTTGTTGTTGTAGTGGTTGCGGTCGTGTTCCAGGCTGTCCCTCCAGCGGAGGTCCTCGCCCTTGCTGTAGCCGGAATCTCCGGAGGACGACATCCGGAATCCCATGTCCCTCGGAGTGCCTTGTGTGATGGAGCCAAACTTGGATCCTGGAGGGAAAACACGATAAAGTTCAGCAGTGAAGTTAGAATTCAGAACAAAAAAAAAGATTAAATCTTTGCTACAAGATACTCAGTGATGTAGCAGGATGGTACACTCTCTACACTAACAAATCTGCCATAAACAATTGGCCAGATGTTACAAGTGACGCTACGAGTGATATTACGAGCGATATTACGAGCGACATTACGAGAGACATTATGAGCGACATTACGAGCGACATTACGAACATTACGAGCGACATTACGAGTCATGCTATGTGTGACGTGACTGACCTTCGTCCCCTCTTGGCCCCACGTCTCTGCCGCCGCGCGAGTCGTCATGGTTACGTCCGCGTACAGGCACAGACAGGACGTTGTGAGAGTTGGCCAGCTCACTGTGGCGCTCCAACATCTTCTGTCTCTGCCGCTCCATCTCTCGCTGCTGCTCTCTCATCCTGTGTATCTCCGCCTCGCGCTCCTGCTCCCTCTCGCGTTCCTTCTCTCGTTCACGCTCACGCTCCTTCTCTCTCTCGCGCTCTCGTTCACGCTCTCGCTCGCGGTCCATCTCCCTCTGACGTTCCTCCTCAGCACGCGACCTGTAGGAAGCCAAGGTTTTTAGTAATAACAATACTAACAATGTATGTAATAATAATAATAGCAATAAGAATAATAATTATAATAACAATAATATATGTAATAATAATAATAATAATAATAATAATAATAAATACCAATAATAATAATGATAATAATATTAGTAATAATAATTATTTATTAATTGGGAAACCACTTTCAAGATTCTTTCATTCACATCACATAATTATAGTAATAGAAATTTAATAAAATGATAATAAAAATAATTAAAAAAATTATAATCATGATAATAGCAATTATTATATATTTCTACAGTGAACCATGAACCGCAATGATGGTCTGTGAACATATACGCTAGAAATAACTATTTCCTCTGATCCCATAATAATCATATTCTCACTCAAGACAGGTGCAGCCTAACATTGTGCTGGACTAACCTTTCTGCGGAGAGTGCAGGTGACCTGGGGTCGACGCCGGCGGCCCCGGGGGACAGGTATGGGTACTGGTGGAGGAGCTCTGGGGGGTAGCGGCCGCCGGCTAGAAAGTGGTGCACCCCGGGGTGGGTCATCATCGGCCCCGCCGCCGTGAACGGCATGTACTGAGGCTGCATCATCCTGTACCGCTCCAACATCATAGGATCCTCTAGTCTGTAACACACCACCACACGTTACTTATATATATTAATTTTCCTTTTTATATTTTAATCATATAATTCTGTAGGTATAAATTGTTTAATTTTCTTTTTCTATTATATTAATTTCTATTACATTATTTTAAAAAGATATATTTTATTTTTCAATTTTCTGCACTCAAATTTTAGTATTTGCTAGGATTGTTCTACTGCGTTACATACAAAGTGCATGTTAAATTCAAAAAATTGAGAACAGCCTTCACATAATTCCATAAAGTGACAACAGCTTTGACAAGCGTCTGACTATTTTTACCTGTAAGCAGGGTGGGCGTAGGGGTGCGGCGACACAAATGCCGGGTGATACGCTGCCTGGTACGCAGCAGCTGCCGCCGCCTCCATTCCGAACGAAGGGGGGACTTGTGCTCGGATGTCGTCGCCGTGCCGATATGGCTGGAAGCCTCGGATCAGTCCATCTTCCCTCTGAGACCCGGGGGTGGAGTGAGGCGTGATACTGAAACGTAACAGCTACATTGTAACCATGGTTATAGCATTAACTTGTCTGAGCAGACTGTTTCAGGAAATTAAACGCTATGTTGACAGGTTGGATAGTTTGAAGAAAATTACTGTTGAAGAGGAAGGCAGATAATGATACAGAAGATGTAAACTACCACAAGGTGGGGCTTACATTCTAGATGAAGATTGTCCATGGTGACCGTCTTTCACGGAGCGTTCCTCGTCGCGCGAGTGTGAAGATAGGGGGCGCTGATCTCTCTCCTGCTTGAGAGATAGTGACTCGTATGTTGATGATGAATTGCTGTGTGCAGATGACACTCTCTCTAGTCCCTAAGGAAAAATAATTTTAAAATGAATAAAATAACTTCCCACTGGGTTTTTTCTCACTGTATTTTATTGAAAGAAATAACAATTTATTATCTTGTACAACTTCATGTATATAAATTTAACAGTTTCACTCATGTTTATTTTCCTTTAGTAAAAAAAACCCCATTACATGTCCATGAGAATATTAATCTATTGATTCTATTCTTACTAATTGACAATTAAGAATACTTAACCCTCTCCATGCTGAAGGCAACTGGAGATGCCCTAAATAGCAGTGCTTGTGCCTAATCTAACTAATTGACAATTAAGAATACTGTAGGTATTTCTTTCATTCACAGCAAATCAGAAATTTCTATAGTAGTATTTACTAATGGATTATCTCCCTTTGCCCATCGGCACCTCGTACCTGTCTACTGTCACTGTTGACAACGGAGGGGTGAGCCTGTGTGGGCGCTATGGTGACTACGGGAGGGGAGGTGAGGTTGGCGGCCTGGGACGTGTACACCAGTGGAGGTGGCGCCCTCTTGGGTGTGGACGACCGCGGACTAACATTCGAGCTCGGCGGACTACTGTGCTTCACACTCCCTGCATCGTCTGAAACCATACACAATGAACGTTGATCACAACAAGCCCTGCCAATCATATTCCCTGTAGACTAAGCATATCGATATGTACCAACTTACAAATTTAAATTACTTTTATTATTAATAAAATAGTTGAATTTACAAAATAAAAATCAATTATCTTTACTTTACGATTCAAGATAAATTATAATAGTGTCAATAATAATTACATTTATTTATACATTAATACATTTTACGACATTTAAATTACAGATACATACATGAGAATGCATTAATACATGACATAAAGTGTTAATTCAATCGTACGTGACATCACAGAACAATCAGCTGACCACCTCGTCACGCGAGTTACTTTTACAAACAAGGCGTAACATTTATTTTTAAATTTATAGGTTTCCGATTCAAGACTACGCATGGGTCAGTCAGCAAACTGTTCCGGAGAGACACTTGTGTACGAGATGATTCTGAAAAGACTGATGTCGAATGTTAGACATGGTTCCCTAAAATACCAAATGCTGTAGACGCTGATTGTCGAAGATGTTGGCGGCCCGCCATTTCGGTCGGCCCACTGGGGTTGGGGGATCTGTGACACAACAAGTCGCTCACTAATTCATCATGCATTGAAAGCAACACAGCCAGATGTCCGATTTTACAAAACTACTTTCATGTTAACTGAACGGACGTAAATCGTGAATAAAGGTTAGATGCTACAGGAAATGAAATCATATTTGTGTGTGTTACATATACAGAATATTAAGTGTTCATGCTACACTAACAAGAAATGTTATTACATAAATGCAGTGAAATACCACGTTTTAGTTATTTTTACGTGAAAATAACTTAACTGGGCATCCATTTCTGAAATCGTATGAAACGATTTGTAAACATAATCACTTCCCAGGCAAAGTATGTCGTAAGGAAGGGGAATCAAGTAAGCTGATCCATTCTTAGATGAACTAGTACTTGACTAAATTATGAAAGTTATGTATATTTCACTGCACTTATGTAACAAATAGAACATTCAAGCTTTTTTATCTCTTGTACCATGTTTATCTCATCTCATGGAGTGGGAGTCGATATTTCCACTCGTAACTGTGCCACCTGTGAATATATCAACTCTCCCACTCCACTCGATGAGATAAACATGGTATTTCAGAAAAAGCTTGAATATCCTCTATGTAAGCTGAAACCAAATGAAAACTAGACAGTAAATTGTAGAAAAAAAACTGTTGATGTGCAGACATTGAACAAGAATATGCGGACAATTTGATGACTTCCTGTTGATGTTCTTTATATGTTAATTAACTTAATATACAATTGTATTTCCCTTGCAGTTATATAATAGCAAGTTGTTCACTTATGGGAAAATAAATTAATCTAGGAAAACATATTTTTATCATTTACATGAATGTTGACTGAAGAAATATTGTCAGCAGAAAGTCAGCATTTTGTCTGAATACATTTGTCTGTAGTCTGCACATCCCAGTACAGTTGCATGCACACAACACTGCATAGTACAAGAACTAGAAGTCAGCATGTGTATACAGACAACCATTAGGCACCAGAGGGTTAACTCTTTCCGTACGGACCATAATGTGTCGTGTTTGTGTCGACAAACATTTGATACAAACAACAAACACAAACGGTGTTGTACAAACAAAAAGAAAATACCCATATCCTGCTTTTCATGCAATGAAACTGAAGCAGTGACTTTTCTAGCAAGATTAGTCTCCCTTTTAGCCACCGACAAGCTTATTTTTCTAGTTCTACATTAATAGGACTCGAAGGTTACGAAACGTTGTCTCAACTCAACATGCTGACACAGATGCGTGCAAATTTGAGTTGAGCATGAAAAACGTTTTAGTAACCTCGAGAAGATGGCCAAGCTAAAGAAAAAAGCTTTGTAAATGGCCAGTATGGAAAGAGTTAATCTTCTCCCTGTGTTAGGGTTAACTAGCCTTCTTCCTGGAAAGTGGTTATGACTGATCCCTCAGGAAGAAGGCGAAAGGAACACACACAGGTTATGTCGATACAACCCAAGATCACAGGTGTTATATCGACATCATAATAGGTCGTAATTTGCCGTTCAAAGATATTTCATTGATTTCAAGCATCTGAAAATGAGTTCAGTACTGTCAGACAATGGAGAATCCATATTCTCATTCTAGGATGTGCAATATGTCAAAATGAAAAGGTGTTTATCTTGCAGATTATTGTATTCTTATGTCGAGTGACAAACCATTGATGTCAGATATTTTCAAAGATGGTTTTCTCTTTCTAGACGTAACTCGCGAGAAGTGTGTGTTCCTTTTGTGAAAGATTCCCGCTAATTACAAAGTAAGGACTGTCGAGATGAGGTACCAGCTGGGTCTTTAGCTTGGTGCGCCAGTTTCCGCAGCGCCGCGGCAAAACTCGACGTCCTGGTGGCACTGAGAGCAGAGTCTCCGCTCACCGACGTCAGTCCGTTGCTAGGCGACGCCTGATTCAATGGCGGCACGGTGGCAGTGTTGCGGATGACCTTCGACCCCGCGGGACTCAGCATGTTGAGGGGCGGGGGCTTTGAACCATGATTAGGCACTCCTGCAATACAAAAAAAAAAAGATAGTTAATAACAAGTTAGAAGTACAGGCTTAGCATCTTATAAAAACAATTTTTTATGTTGATGTCATAGGTTTGAGCCCGTTTCAAGGGGTAATATAATAATGTCACAGCCAATCTGATGACGGTGATGAGAGATTAACCTTGTTCTTCCTGGAGGCACACAGAGTAGACACACATAATCATGTAAATAAACGATAGCCATACATAACCATGTTCATTGCCAATCCAACATGGAGAAAGTATAACAACTGGAATAAAAGTCCAATTTCATATCTTCATCTTCGATAAGTTCAGAAATACATATGAAGAATAACTAGACATATTTCCACTGACAGAACTAATAAAGACAACATGTGACGTAATTCCGACAATTACTTGTCTACCATCCATAAAATATCGTGAGTACATCCTGATATTATCTATGTATCTCATCTTAGTCGTGGTGAACATAATTCCAACTAAAAGAAAAATTGTGTAGACCCCCGGAGACAATGACAGCCCGAATAGAAGGAAGGAACCAGCGGAATCAGCGGAATCAGCGGAATCAGCACCGTGGCATCAGCACCTCAGTTCCGCGGAGTCAGCACCATGGACAAGGAAACGTACTCGGACAAGGAAACGTACTCACTGGTATTCACACAGTACGGCCTACTCATTAACCCATGTACACACACATACCTTGTCACTCAGTGTGTATGTCTGTCAATCATGCCAGCCACAAATATGCAAAACAATGTCTGAACACGGAGTTCACCTCGACTTGATTCACCGTGTGTAAATATAGCACTATCCAACCCTTCCGACAGATAATATACCGTCAGATAAGAACTGATTAACAGTGATAACGATGACATGTGGATCTACAGTCACACACAAAGGAACTGGGGTCTTATCGTGACCCAGTGTTTGTATTGTTAAATCACCGCTCTACAGATACCGCTAATCTTACATAAGAAACATGAGAAGATTTACATTAGTTCTAGAGAAGAAAAAAAAATAAAAAAAATAGAAATATTGTACATCATTAACCGATCTCGTATTTCAGTCTTTCAACACTGGCAATTACGTTAGCAATCTCTCCATAATCTCATAGTAAGTGTGTGTACATTACAGTGCACTTCAAAGCCAGGAGACCAGTTCAGAAGGGAGGTCACTATGACAGTGACTACCCTCGACTGGGTTCTGTCTCTAGGCGTAACAGGTGTTGCAGATAGCGACAAGCTAGAAGCACCAGTCGGCTGTCTCCACTGCGCACACCTCTGGTGGTGACGATGTTGACATGGACTGCCATTGACATGAAATATACATGCGGCAATGAGTGGCTCAAACAGCTAATCAATAGATAAAGCTGACAGCCCCCTCGTGTCAATCACACTGCCGCTACACCTATCTCAGGTCTTAATGGGTCGCTTTCACGAACCAGAGAAGACAAAGTGAATCATAAAGATTGGCAGAAAGCAGCATGGCTGCCAACATTCAGAGGTTGAGATTGGGAATTGTCAGAGGGATTTGTCAAACAGATCTGTCAAGAAGTGTACACAACTTTCTGAAAAAACCTGCACATTAATGATTAGGATCATTTCACCATTAATTAAAGTAATCAGGAGAATTGAAATACACTAATGTTTTTAAAATAAACCACCTAAAGATTCACTTTAACATTGATCACGCTGACAGAAATATAATCAACATGTATACTCAAGTGTGTCTTACAAATACTGGTGACAGAAATAATTGAATGTGACATAGATGGAAGATTGCAAACAAAATAAAAGAAATACTAGATTGGGATAGTGTAGTCCAATAATGCAATGGGTCCAGCTCTGCCTATGTTTTGGGTCCACAGATAGTGATGACGTTACTGGTCAGACCAGGCAGAACACCTGCTGAAAGTGATCGCAGGTGGAGGAAATGAACACCCGGCCAGTCAGGTAAAGACAAGCGAGCCTGTAAGCCTGTCTATTGTTATCTCCCTATCTCATTCCACTAAATACTCAGGCTCATTTCATTACATACTTGGACAAATTAGAAATGGGTGAATGGTGAAGACCTTTAGAAACACATTTTGATAAAAAGAAACACATTAATAAAAAAAAAAAAATATGTAATTTTTATATTATTAAATAACAAAAATTTAAGCTTAGCTCAAACCTCAAAGTAATTAACTTCTGTAATAAAAACAAATCAAACTGAAAAATAACATCATTCTTTGACAGATTTGAGTGAAGATAAAGAGACTACTTTTCAAAATGAAATTATCCACACAAAAAAAAAGAGAAAAGTTTTGTCTGACATAAAGTACGCAGCAACTATGTCACGCTGACATTGAGAGAGAAAAAATGTCTCATTTGTATTCTCAAGCTTGAACTGCATTGAAATGAATACCCTCCCATCCGTCAACCATTTCATCAACTGGTTTTTGCTCAGCCTGGATGAGGATGTTCCCCATTTACCAGAAGGGGAGGCAGGTTTATAACAGTAACAAGTCTTCACACTTAAACAGTGGAGTGAAGAAAGACATCTGTGAAGGCAGGCAGGCGGGCGGGCGGGCGGGCGGGAAGGCACTCAGATTATAAACATCGCCAGCTCGTCCCCACACTGATGGCAGGACCAGATCGTGGAATGATTTCCACACATTGCCAGGCAATAAACAAATCAAACCAGAGACACGCACTTCTTTTACCGTTAATTTATACTTTTACTGAACCAATTTGACCATTGTGTTTTTGGCTACAACAGAATTTTCACTGAACTAATGAGCATTTAAGATTATCCTGACAAAGTGTAAAAAAAACCTTCAAGATTACGCCAAAGAAAATTGACCCTTGTGGGTCTTTTAGTCAAGGTACTTTGCACAATAGCCCTACCACGACGTACCCTTACAATGAGGTACCATTACTGTAGAACTGAGGTAAATGTGAAATAGCACTATAGGTAAACATGTGGATCCACACAACAACACTACCAGCTATGGGAAACATATGCCGAATCATTTCTCAATAAATTCAGCAATAACTGTCCATAAATTATCTGGAGGCGAGTGAAATGCAGGAAAGTGTTTATCAATGTACTGACAGGTCGTGAAGCCCTGATGTCAAGGTCAGATGTCATAGGCAGGTGTTGCAAGTCAGGGATTTATGTCTCCTGTAGCAGGACTCCCTTCTGAAGCCACTGGGAGGGACTGACC
>JAUTBZ010110091.1:0-16524 GCA_032361785.1 Lepetodrilus galriftensis
GCCCTAGACTACAAGACAGAATCCAGCCCTAGACTACAAGACAGAACCCAGTCCTAGACTACAAGACAGAACCCAGCCCTAGACTACAAGACAGTCCTACACTACAAGACAGAACCCAGCCCTAGACTACAAGACAGAACCCAGTCATAAACTACAAGACAGAACCCAGCCCTAGACTACGACGACAGACACTGGTATTCCATTAGGCAGGCGACTAGGACTGCTTGCAGACAGAGACTGGATAGTACTCACGCTCTAGTAACAAAGACCTTAAGGTGCACGTGTAATACCATGACAACACCGCGCACTTATGTATACGGCATGCGAGGAATATTGCGCTATGTTATGTATTCGTTACACACGATGCTATTCGCCTGCCAACTGACAGTAGTCACTATCACATTTGAGTCTTGTCGTCGAATTCCGTTAAATGCATTAAGCCGGGATTTGTGACCGTATGGCGGAATGCTGCGGCGACGTCATTCAAGTAACGTAACATGCTGCATGCGGCACCAGATCCCCCGTTATACAACGGATACTCTCTATAGCACGAGTCTCTGTCGTCCTGCCAGCTTCCATTACTCCGCATTTTACACTGGCATTTTTTCTTCGCACCTATTCTGTCGAAAGCATCGCAAGGATCGTGTGTAACATGTCACATGGCTCCATCCATGTCATATGTTTGTCTGACAGTCACTCGTGCTTACACCTGGACTACCGCAGATGTTCTGCATTCTTTTCCGAAGCCGATGTTTTATTATACCGAGAAGCGTTAAAAATATACATACGCGAACACACCCCGTTTACTAACATTATTAATTAGAAAAACAAGAAGCCGTTATGGTGACTTATTGGCTGAGATAATCTACAGTATAGTGGTGGTTCGTTTACCGTTTACTAACATTATTAATTAGAAAAACAAGAAGCCGTTATGGTGACTTATTGGCTGAGAGAATCTACAGTAGTGGTGTTTCTTTTGACAAGCGGGCTAGGTTTGGCGTGCCCCGTTAAAAGTACTTCCGGCGGCTAGATTGCTTGATATGCTATATGCAATGTTATAGTCGACTTGTGCCGCTTGCGCCAGTATCTGTTAACCGGCGTATTTCGGCTGGACGGAAGTGAACCGGATTGCTTGGCTTGCACGTTCGCCGTCAACGTGACATACTCTCGAAATCTTCAAATCGAGCAGCCCTAACCTTACTATAATAGACACGTCTACAATCCGCTGCACTTTCCCATGCCCACCAGCACATCCTACATCCTGTGTTCCATTACCTCACAACCCTCGCCCGGAAGTGAAGATGTCAATTTGGCTAATCAAAAGTACGGATTCATAGCTAATACGGAATGTGAAGAAATTACCCATGCTTCTACTATGCCTGAGGTACTTTTACCGTTTCAATTCCAGAATTATGTAATTGCTTTCTAAAGTGCACTCAATTCCAAGAGTCTGATATTACTGGACAATTCATCTGCTGGTCAGACATTCTGTTGAATGTATTACTGTAACACATGAACCAATGCCGGTCTTAATGCTTTCGTACAAAGTGCGGCATGCATACATACGGGCTCGCGTGCCCACGTAGCTTTTGAATTCTGAATTCATATTTGAGAGATCAATTATCCATATCGACTGTCATTGCTATAGCTTCACGAATCCCTTTGATCCGAGACTCGCTATAATCCATTGTTTCAGATTCTGGCTTTCCGAAGACAACCTCATCCCTGGAGAAGATTGCCGTGAAACATTTAGATCTGACCACGTGACGTTCGTTGTACAGTGTTATGAAAGCCGAGTCTGTAAGTGGATATGAGACGTAACAGTTCAAAGGTCACGTTGACATACTTCCGGTGAATCATACGAACGTTCATTTGGATAAAATTTCTGTCTGTCTGAAAATGATAGTTCCATGAGTTACACGCACCTCGGTAGAATTCTTCAATTCAAAATTCATTACATCACCAGATGTCGTGCATTGGTCTCTAATTAAAGTGAAGGGTCACACTGCCAAAAGAACAATAACATAGCGAGCTTAATAACCGGAATAAACTAAACAATGGTCTAAAACATTCATACTCAGATCTATCTTAAGCTGGGAATCCACAATAGATTACGGTCAGATTCGGATATTTCGGATCCGGTTTTTGCACACGGCGCAGTCGCAGCACCCTCCGGCAGAGTAGTTTAGTGGTAGGGATCCTACCCCCGACTTGCCGGGTTCTGTGTTCTATTCCCAGCCGTAATGGCTTATTGATGAAGTCAAACTGTTTTAACAAACTTCAAATGACAACAAAGCTGACAAGCTAACGTGATTTTGGTTTTAATTAGAATTTTTAACTGTCGGCGTTTTATCCCGTAGTTTAGTCTTGTGATGTTTAATGAGAGGTTGAGTTTCGACGGCGGTGTTTCCTCACACTGCAGTAGTAGTGTGTTATGTAACACTCTACTCTCTCAACGACATGTTTTATTAAACTGAAATACCTTAATTTGACACGTAGAGGAGACAGGAAATTATACATGCTATATTCCGTGATTTCTGTAGTTTTATCCAGTTTCTATTTCAACTGCGTGGGCTGTCATTGTTCCACTTATTGTAAGATTACAGTTCTTAGATGTTGAAAATTACCGGATACTGGGATATCCCGGAGATTGATTCGTATTTTTTTAAAGCCTATAGGGAAATGCATATTACAATCAAAGAAAACACCAGATAAATGTCATACCTGTTGATATCTACTTTGCAAGTCCCACCCAACCCCTACTCAATAAATTCTTGAACTCTCTCAACCCAAAGCCCTCGACATATTTCCAATCGGCTGAAGCTCCACGGTGACTGTTCTGACATGACACAGACAGGTCGCAGTAACCAGAGACAGGACACGGGCTGGAATACTCTCAGACCCCGGGGTGTCCATTACGGGTAGATCCGCTCAGACGTCCAGTAACCAGAGACAGGACACTGGCTGGAATACTCTCAGACCCCGGGGTGTCCATTACGGGTGGATCCGCTCAGACGTCCAGAAGGTGACATGTTCAACATGCCTGCTCTCTTGGCTGTAGGAACTGGAACTGTTTGTCAACAGTGTCTGCACAGTTTCTGCCCGGATCTGCAGGACGTAGACGGGTGGCCAGCATAGCTATTTGTTTGTACACCACAAGTAGGATTTGCTGTAGGAATGAATGTGTCCTAGTGATAGAGCATTTCGCTCCCCTCTCTTTTTACCCTGTCTTTCACCTATTTTTTCCCCCGTTCTTTATTACCATCTCTATTTCTCTTGTTCATCTATCTTTCTTCTTTCTTTCTTTCTCTCTGTTTCATCTCTCTCCCCTTCTCTCCCTCTCTCTCTCTCTCTGACACGTACAGACACGTACACGCACACATCATCATCATCATCACCACCACCACCACCACCATCATCATCATCACCATCATCATCATCATCATCATCATCATTATCACCTTCATCATCATCATCATCATCATCATCATCATCACCACGATCACCATTATCATCAATATTTCGTTAAAGGTATTGAAATGTACATACTAGTACATCATCATCATCATCATAGTCAATTTATCATGGAAGCTAAACAGATCTTTGCGATATGACCGTAATCTTTCGTTAAAGGAGTTCGGACTAATAAGTACATATTCCTACCAGACAACGGTTGAAATAACAATAATTCGAGGAGGTAATTAACAGGACTTAATTCCATGTAATTCGAAATTCATAGAGCGTGATGTCATAATAATCCTGTAGATTCCGGCGTTATTTCTGCTGATAATTTGTGATTACATGTAATCCTTACTGCGTTAGATGCGGCGTCAGATTACCACAACTGGTGTTTTCTCTTCTAGCTCCAGGATTCTAGTAAAACCTGCCCGTCAGCTTTAAGCAATTCCATCCCGGTGGTGTGCCGAGTTCAAAGACGCCAATAAGCCAGGGAAAGTTTTGCTTACGTTTAAAATACAAACATTTGTTGTAGGAGTAGAAATGCTTTTAGCAGCGACAACAAGAGCGATGTTAGGCGCTGATCTCGGGTAATACTATAACGTTGTCCGGAACTAGAAAACGAACTTACGGAACGTAGTAATGAGTTGATTGAAAGAAGAAGCTATTTAGAATTCCACGTGGATTTGGGTAAATCGTAAACAAAATAAACAAGTTCAGTGAATGGGAAGGGTATTTTTTTCGGGTGAAAGTATTTATTTTTGTTGTAGAGTTCCCAAGCGTACACGACCAGGACAAGTGGCTAAGACGCTCAGAAGAAAAGTCTTTCAAAATAAACCCACTTCAAAGTGAAAGACTTGTTAGCGCGGATGATTAAGGTGCATATCATATTTTACCAACTCAATTACAGGTAGATAGATATCCCTGTCTACAACAATAACCGGTCCCCAGTATCTGCTATCCAGTGCACGCAGACTTAGAATGTCAGACCAACTGTTCGCTTTACAATCGTAAATAAATTAAATTATTTTTCTGAGCATGTTTCTTCTCGCTCGATTAATGAAATACAATGAAGAACGTCTCAATAATACGCCGCTGTACCAGCCACGCTTGTGGGCATCACGGTAACGAAATAATTGTCACGGTTTCTAATCCCACCTTATGTAGAATGAAGTATCTTTCGAATAGTGTGGATATACACAATAACCCACTTGGTACGATATATTACCGATAATCGGTAATCTCTCGTACCTCGTGGGTTATTGTCTATATATAATATAA
The DNA here is from genome assembly GCA_032361785.1 of Lepetodrilus galriftensis. Taxonomy (NCBI): domain Eukaryota; kingdom Metazoa; phylum Mollusca; class Gastropoda; order Lepetellida; family Lepetodrilidae; genus Lepetodrilus; species Lepetodrilus galriftensis. Next base: position 4,738 of record JAUTBZ010110091.1, read on the forward strand.
AACTTGCGTAGTTACGCAAAGGAAAGTGTTAGTAGCGAGGTGTATCACGTCTAGAGTACATATCGTACCTATAACATGCTTGTACAACTGACTATATATATACTTAGGAAATTGGATTTGACGATCCTCGACTTAGACTCTTTTAGTAACTTATGGCATTCGGTTCGTTCCGATTGTATACGTTTGTGAATAGGTCGTACATACATCGCACTTTAGACGAACATATATTTTGACGTTTGTTTTCGTTTGATCGTAAAACAAAGTTAATACATACGTTTGTTGTTCACTAACAGACGAATTCAAGTACGCGGTAGGATGGCATTAAAAGAAACAAACATAGTCTGTCGTCTTCAAGAGTCAACAGTGTCTTGTCGTATTTATAGCTATTGCCATATCTCAGTTCGTATAGGTGTACATGAATTGGTACCCATGAATCGTACTAATACAACAATAACTCTGCTGATAATTTGTGATTACAACAAACTCTGCTGATAATTTGTGTTGTAATCATAAATTGCTGGGTGAGATAGATAGCTATTGCTATGACTTATGCCCGTCTAGTCTACCTGTCTACCTGTCTGTCTGTATGTTTGTCTGACCATTTTAGTTTGTCTACTGTCTTCACAACATCAATACTACTTCTAAACACATGTCTTCCTACAGAGGGTTACCAGCTTCTAATTGTTCTCGTTATCGTCTCTCTGTCGGTCTACACTGTGTTGAACATTCCGTGAACATCTCGTGAAATTCCGTGAACATTCCGCGAGCAGTGCATGTCTGCTTGTTTTACGTCAATTATCTTCGGAAATGACCGCAGACATTCCACTGACCGGCGTGGTAGTAAGTGATGCGAGCGATCAGTGAATGAGAACAACAACTGAACTGGCTACGAGCAGATGCACATTGTGTGAGCCATGTCTTTGTAAATAGCTTGCAGTGGTCTACAACTGAGAAATGAAAATTATATATACACTGTACAATTCTAATTTCGTTTACTTCGAATTCCAGAATGGTAAAACTTTTAGATAGCGTTTATACGGCTTTGGAAAAGTAGCGGCAATAATGCATACGGCTTTGAGATGGACATAGCAGGACTTGTTTTCTCATTTATTTGATAATTAAAGCACATCTGAGTAAGATTTTCGTTTTATATATATATATATCTATTTTCAACATATATAATGGATTAAAAGCAACTTGTTCTGGCACCGGAGAAATCATTTAATGGAATATTACGACACAAATATTTTCACAATATCTGATAGGTAAACAATAATTATACACACTGTATCTACTACATTAACAATGAACAAGGCGAAAATATTTGATAACTGAAAAAAAACCAACAGTTACATATTTCATGTATACCATCACACTGCTTCACAGAATGTACACGTAGTTAGAATAGACTAAACATATGCTTTGACTTATGACATCAACTTAATGTAATGAAAACACGTGTACGATCAGAGACCTAATTACAAATGTTCGTTGCTCTAGGAATATTTTCTATTTATAGATTTTTCGTGAAATTGCATTCCTGGAGTTTGCCGCTGGATAGTTAAAGATCAAAGACGCCGCTTATCCATGTGAATCAAGGTGGACTGACTTTGAGATAAACACACCTGCTCAGCTGGTTCGGAAGTAGCCTTTGGAACTCGAGTAAATGTGTTTCTCTATTTGGAGAAAATACGACCATATCAACTTTACTTGTACGTGTGTGTTCGTTGTGTCAAGTTACCATTTATTGAAATGTCTGTAGCCGGAGTTGGAGAACATGCAACACTTCAGCGATCTGGAAATTGCCCTTTATAGAGGGACACGGCAATAACAACGCATAACAACGATACGACCCGAGAACCACGGGTGATGCAGTTGCATGATGATTGTCCAATACGTCGATATTTTACTCCATGCAGTGATGAACTATTTGTAAATGTTGGAAGATTGAGTGAACGTGGCAACGTGTTAATGAAGACGTTCTCGCGAGACTTTAACCACGCCCCGAGATTACCAAACCTGCTTGAGTACGATTCCATAATCCATGCTTAACTTACTTTTGTCATTGGAAATACGTGAGTAGATCATGGACTCGTACTCAGAAATATTTCTACGCCTTGGGGGAAGAACTTTAAAATCAGAGCAGATTAAAATATTTATTGGTAAACAAGTTTCTTCTACGACGAAGACTTTCATCCATAACACGTATCAAAAGTTATTGACATAAATCGAATATCAGATAAATATCGTTCTAACACGACCTTTGACATACGATACGACAATCACGGCATCTATTAAACATTCTACTTGTCTAATGGAAACATCTCAACAGGCAAATTAAACTGAAGAATACGTGGTATTATCGTTGTTCATGTAATTACGTAAACTTTGATTATCTAGCAGTAGGTAATGGACGAATGTCTAACACTAAACACACAAACAATAACACTACCATTAAACCGGAGACACTGCCGTCTGGGCGTTGTTATCACCAGACGCTCTCTTGCTGAGATTGCTAACGATGTGTGTGTTCAATGTGTAATGAACTAACAATCATAAAATGAACTCCTCGATATATATAATTTAGTATACTAAATTTTAATATATAAAATACCGGCCAAGAACCAGAAATACATGGTTATGTACAATATGCTACCGCTCTTTAACTCTTCTTGATTTTTCATTGTTCTTATTCACATTACTATTCCGATGACGACGACGACCGCGACAACGACATTTGGCAGCGTCTGACAGTTAACGCGGAGCAGACGTCTTCCCGCATGTGTCGTAAATACATGTTTTCATGTAGTAGGAGGAACGGAGATGTTTTACGAGCCATCCAAAATATCTGCTTTACACGCGCGATAATAGCTGCATTCGCATTTCGTGGCAATTAACCCGAACGTGAAAATGAAATTATTTCGCAGACAAAGCCACTAAATAAATCAGACTCGCTCTTGCTACTCGCGCACACTCGACGGGAAATGACGCATGCCGATCACCTTACAGTTTATGACGTCGCTTCTCCGTCACGATATCTAGGCGGCTCTAGTCGACGTTTCCGTGACACGTGTCTTGCATGTCTTGAAGCTGAAACATGCTGAATATAAATATTTAATAACCATATTTCGAAGTTCCGTTTTGTCCGGAAGTTACCGTTAACATCCGCTATCGAGTCCGAAATTATGACAAATTGACAATAACCACCATCACATGAACCCATATTCTTGGAACTTCTTAGCTAAGGACGTTTTAATATTGAGGAAAGATCTCTTAAAAACTTAACATAAGCAGAAAACCAGTTAGTCAAATTCGTAGTACTTCCGAACTTCTTAGGATGTCTTACGAAGTTTCGAGAATACGGGCCTTGGACTATAGATTGGATTTACTTGCCGATGATTCACATCAGTCCAGCCCTTCGCTATCGCCTGAGAACCATGTTATTTACTCGTTCTAATCTCTTTACATTAAGTTATTGTTGTCTTTACAAATGAAATATTCCATCAAATTAAAATAATGTTACATCCGATTCAACTGGGAAACAAATAATGTAAGATTGGGTTACAATTATGATTACGGTGATAAAGAAAAACCACATAAAAAAAAACATGAAACAAAAAACAAACGAAACAAAAATGAATCAACCCAACAAACAAACCCATAAGAAAACCACACACACAAAAAAAAATAAAAAAAACCCACCACAACAATGTGCAATATTTACGTATACAGGAAGAATCCACCAATTTTCTCATGTCTCCATACGCAGATAATATACAGCCTACAGGTAAATATTGTCGGACTTTTAATAACAGTCCATAATATATGTTCATGGACGCAGCTCTAATAGCTCAAAAACAATGGGTTCTACCGTTTATTACCATTTGTTACTCATGCACCGTACTTACCATAAAACCTAAATAAATCTAAATTCTAGCGTCTGTATCGTGTACACCACAGCGCACGAGGCTTATCTGTCTTGTGCTCCACGCTATTGTTGCAATTAGACAGCTGGTAATTATCTTATAATGAAGCTTTGTCTTTAAGAAGACCGTCTCGTACGTTCTCTCACACCCTAATGAAACAAGTGACCGATTGTGGTCTAGCGTTACTGATTTACGACTGCTAAAGACAATCAAACACTGAGCAGAATGTCTATTAATTCCTATTTTTTCTACCACCCCACTCCGTGATTTTGTGTCACGAAAATATGTGTTCTCAGATCACAGGTCATAAATAACGGTGAATCACGCATGCGCATTACACTCTTGTCGGTACTATATTACGGTGACAATGGAGACTATTCACACCTCTTGCCAGCGGGACGGGATTTTAACATTTGTCTAATTCAGAGTCCGCATGGAGCTTAATAATTCCTCACACGAAAGATGGCGTAAAAGTAGTCCCCCCTAGGACCTGAACAAGACAGGACAAAGTACCGTCTGCTAGAGTTGCACGTGCATGCGAACAGACGACAGCAACATTTCCTGCGACACTCCAAGTTAAGTTTTGATGAACAGACCCTCTTCAATTTGCGTGTCAGGAGGAAATAGATTCGACAGTGATGTCGGGTTATTGCACGTGCATGTCGTCCGACGGCTACCCAACCCCAGGCGGAAGACGTTCTGAGTGACACCGGTTTTCCCACAAATATTGTCTCAGAAACAAAACTTGGCGCCATTTCTAGCGGGTGGCATAAATTTCACCAGACAAAATTATGGTGATTCTTCACCCAGTATAGTGCTGTAATTGTTGTGTCGTCTGCTACCTTTGTTTTGCCACAAACCGGCCGGAGGATCCGCCAACTGTATCCCTCCGAGTCGGACTAATTTCATGATAATTCGTTTAATCTCAAGGAATGCCGACATGTCCCAATTTGGAGTCATTTTTCTTTTTTAGGAAAGGCGCCATAAAATTCGATTGTATCGGCTGTCGTGTTTCAGGAAGGAAATGATGTTTGCCTCCAGTCAGACTTTAGATTGGATTAGAGACAAGGGTTGGACCAGATAGTACTGTCCCGGCATGCCAGGTCGCCCTCCATCACTGCCAACCTATGATTACAAGAAGCAAAGACAATCACAATTAGAGAATCTTCATTTCCTGAACCTACCTCTCCATATTACATCTCCGTATGACGTGCCTCAATCTATTGACTTCTACCCCTCTCTAATAATATCGTCCTCCATCTTCAGTCTACATTCTATCATTCTTTCCCTCGCGTCCTCTATCGCACCCACGCTTTACATGTCCGTCTCTGTGTGTGTGTGTGTCTCTCTGTGTCTCTCTGTGTGTCTCTGTGTGTGTGTATCTGTGTGTGTCTCTCTGTATGTCTGTCTCTCTGTGTGTCTCTCTGTGTGTCTCTGTGTGTGTCTCACTGTGTGTGTCTCTCTGTGTGTCTCTCTGTGTGTGTCTCTCTGTGTGTCTCTCTGTGTGTCTCTCTGTGTGTCTCTCTGTGTGTCTCTCTGTGTTTCTCTCTGTGTGTCTCTCTGCATGTGTGTCTCTCTGTGTGTCTCTCTGTGTCTCTCTGTGTCTCTCTGTGTGTCTCTCTGTGTGTCTCTCTGTGTGTGTGTCTCTGTGTGTGTCTGTGTGTGTGTGTGTGTGTCTCTCTGTGTGTGTCTCTCTGTGTGTCTCTGTGTGTGTCTCGCTGTGTGTGTCTCTCTGTGTGTGTCTCTCTGTGTGTCTCTCTCTGTGTGTCTCTATCTGTGTCTCTCTCTGTGTCTCTGTGTGTCTCTCTGTGTGTCTCTCTGTGTGTCTCTCTGTGTGTCTCTGTGTGTTTCTCTGTGTGTCTCTCTGTGTGTGTCTCTCTGTGTGTCTCTCTGTGTGTGTCTCTGTGTGTCTCTCTGTGTGTGTCTCTCTGTGTGTGTCTCTGTGTGTGTGTCTCTCTGTGTGTCTCTCTGTGTGTCTCTCTGTGTGTGTCTCTCTCTCTTTTTATCTCTTTCTCTCGCTGTCCCTCTGTATTCATGCCTCTCTCTTTGTCTCTCCTTCTGGCTCTCTCTTTTACACACACACACGCACGCACGCACACACACACACACACACACACACACACACCCACGCACCCACACACACACACACACACACACACACACACACACACACACACACCCACACACACACACACACACTCTCGCACTCACACACACACACACACACACGCACACACTCAAACACACACACACACACACACACACACACAGACACACACACACACACACACACACACACACACGCACATAATTCTCTTCCCAAAAGAAACATTTCTCTAATCAATTACAATTAGTCTCCAAGTTCAATGTCATAAGGACAAGTGATGAAAGTACCCGTATTAGACGTAAGTTATATGTCTGTGCACAATCCCAACTGCTTGAAAAGATGCATTTGGATTTTCTACGTAAAATGAACTCGGTACGATATGTTCAGAATGCCAAAGTATACATACCGGTATGTAATCTTGCAGCGTAGTCAAACTATGGTTACAATTAATAAGTTCGACGTCTAACTGTATCATGGTATTCAAACAACGCACTACTATATATATATACTGTAATATACATAATGTATATACTGTACCGTTCAGAATATCTCAATTTACAGTATACATACTTCCCAACTGATCGAATATGCTTAACAGCATTCCGAACATCAATTTATAAAAAAAAGCGAATTATGTTTTCCTAAAGGTCATATACGTTCTATAATTGCAGTTGAAGTTATCATTAATTTAGTTCACTGGTGGCCGTCATTGTGCCAAGTTTGTCCAATCCCGCAAACCGTAGGATTCAGCCCGGAGCAGTTCCGGTTTAATGACCGCTATTACTACGCGGTGAAAGGCGGATATATTCTGTCAACATTGCCTCACTGGCCAAACCAGCTAACAAAGAAGAGACTCGTGTTTCATAATTCTGCGTAGAATTTCTGCGCATAAACTAGTCAGGCCCAAATTAGTCCAAACAAGGTTTAATCGCGCTAAAAAGCTTCGGAGTTACTGTTGTTAGTGTAGGGTTGATCAAACAATAGACTAGATTGAGCAGTTTTCGACAACTCCAATAAGTGATATTTGTTTCACAAATTAAAAACACATCTGGCGGTTCTTGGAACCTCGGCATGTGATTCCATTCGATCGAGTTTGCTCTCATTTGTTTACAATCATAATACTAAATCGCCCGATAGAAGACGATATGCGATCTTTAGGTTAATATCGAATCATGACACGTGACCATCGCACGGCATCATGGGAAATCATACGTCAATCGTGGCTCGATCTAGCCTTAATTGTTTTCAATGAAAATATAAAGATATTTACATATTTGGGCATTATTTCGTTCCCAATTATCTTCACTGAAAAATCATCTGACAATTGATCGAAACTTGTATTTCACCAGCGTATCACGTGTTACGTGAGTGGCATGGGTGGAAACGACGAATGACTTTTGAAAAATCGGTTTAAATGGTCACAGCTGGCCAACAACGACAATCTGAAGAATGGTACCGATATATATATTTTTACTATACTTATATTACTCGTACATACATTTCCCATGATAAAACAAATACACCCAAAGTTCAGGGTAGCGTATGAAGAGCCACCAAGTCTCTGTCAGGAGGATGAACTACTCTCTGAAGAAATGGTAACTTTACTTGTAGGAGAAACATGTCAGCCATGTTGGAGTTTCAGCATCACCGTGACAACATTCTTATCAAAACCCACGAATGAAAATTCATCTTTCATTTTCAAAGAGGAAAATATCTTTTCTGAATTAAGTCAACATCGATCACGCCAGTCAGTCATATTCGTGTGTCATTACCAAAACACAAACCTTCAAACAATTTGTAAAAAAACATTTATTGTATCGATTCTGCCGATCAGGAGACGGGTTATTCTGGCAATAGTTGTTTTCAAACAAAATATCCCTGTTATGGATTTTTATTATCATTTCAAAGGCATGAAGAAAAGTGAAATCGAAGCGCATCAAAATGGCCGCTGGGTTTGTTTGCAAAACACGAAAACTGACAACAGACGCGAGACAAACATTGGACGTGTTCTAATACGAAAGCTGGCCCGAGGCTATGAGATGTGGAATCGGAATCAAGGGTCTCGGTCATCTTGGTGGAACCAGGCCGCGAGTCTTTGACAAGGGTGAATGCAATGTTGGCACTGATGAATAATATACATGTAGTCAGAACAAGCTTAATTCACTATACAAGGAACATAAAGATATACCGACATTCATAAGATACTGTACTTCAAAGGAACTATTATATTTACAAACTTGGTAAACTTGTTACGCAATTATTATTTTTGAAATTAAAGCTCGTATTGTTCAAGTCAGAGGAAAGTAAACGAATATTATGGTGCATAAGGATATATGTGTGTTAAAGTAACACTAGTCTAGCAATTCTGAATTAACCAAATTCACTTCTCTCTGGGTTCATGAAGATAGAAATTAATGCGACATATATTTTTATATCTGCAATCTGATTATGTTTTAAATTCCAATAATTTATAGCAATGAACACTAATTTATATCTACTAATGCCTTTTAATCGCTGTAACAGTTATTGTTTAGGTTCATCAAATGGAAAACAGATACTGAATACATCGCTAAGTGAAAATTTAGAAAACATAAACTTTCTTTGTATTATTTAATCAGTAACACATCTGAAGTAATATTCTTTCCATTTGGAAAGAATACTTGTGACACTGAATTGACATTGAATGAACATGTTAAAATTTAAATATTCATTTATTAATATAAATAATGGCGGATGGCAAACGTAATAAATAACGTCAATTATACATGTTTATGGTAAACATATGTATTTAAATACAAAACAACAACCTTAGTATGTGTATATCTGTGTATGACACACTGATCACGACCACATTCAAACTTTTCTATACAAGCTCAAGTACATGAACACGACATCAATCATTAACACATTTATTTCCAATCGTCAGTGAAGAACAGTGGCGTCATGTAAGAAAAAGGATATTTAATTGCATTGCCACCAAACTGGTTCAGCATGTAATTATCTATCCGTTCTGTCAACCCACCTGGCATGAAAGAAATTAAATCCCGTCACGTGACCTCAATCATGTGATCAAATAACGAGATTTGGTGGTCTTTGGATACCATTTCACAGTCTTCTTCGATCTGCTAGTCGATGTGTCTGAAAATGTTTTATGAAGTAATATAGACTGATAGATGTGATGAAGTAAAATAGACTGATAGATCTGATACTAATATTCGATCTCCACAGCGCAGCTTGTATGGAACAGTAGTCCTATACGTTTGAGACTGAACCTAGTTTGTTTTGAGTAAAGACGAATGAAGTAAAACAAGATAGATAGATGAATTAAAAATATATGATATAGCATTGTGCGGTGATAGATGTGCACATTTTGTAAAAAGTAGTCCGGTATCAGTTATTGGATGAAGCATCACATATTGGTAGGCGAACAGCAAACACCATATCATGGTATATAATACAGGTATGTCTGCGCAATAACCGATGTCTGGAGCATAACCCAATGATACGTTCTATGTATACGGTAGCAGCTGACAATGGCAGCTTTGGGTGGACATTTCTAACATGCACACTTGGTGTAAATCATCTTGTCAACTCTTTGAGGCAGTGGCAATTGCTTAGCCTCGCTTTGACCCTTATGTGTGGCACGTGACACGGGTCACGTGTAATTGATATACCTGTGCGCATGTCACGGCGTGATGAGGTCCGGACTTCCACGAATAAGCCTGGTGGGGGTCGTGACGAACACACGGCGTTCGGGAATTAGAATGTCCAGGTGAATGGACAGATTAGAAAGCAGGGGTCATGTCGTTTACTAAATTCTTTGGACACGGGACGCCATCAACAATAGTTAGCATGAAATTACTGACACTGAAGAAGAGTATAGCAGACACAATTAGGACGCTGTGGGCATCCATTGACAACAGTATATCTTGGTCGTTTCTAGTTACTCTCAACTGGCTTGAACTTATTAGTTTTAAATAAAAAGTTCTCCAATATAGATGCTATCAACTATAGGTTTTGAGCTTATGCTGCTAACTTGTGGGCATACAATGCATTCCACTATAGACTCAAAAGTTGGTGTTGTCTTGAAGGCATGGCACAGGACAACAAAGGTGATAGCTAGCGTGTTGGTCTACAAACCGGAAGGTTCGAGTTCGAATTCGGTCAGAAGGTACTTTCTGAAAGGCGGAGAAAAACAATGCTGCAATGTATGATTAAGACACAACGTTTGTATATGTAGTGTATACCTAGTTGGCGGATATATACCGGTAGTCCCTTTTGCATTTATACCACTGGAATCCCAAAACATAACAGTGCGAAGTCGATAATAGAAAATTATCTTAATGGGAATATGTAAACTCCAATGTTTTTAGTACTGACATTAAAGTAACAAATTACAAGAGTGTCCTCTACATATACAATAACCTCACCAATGTGGAATCGCAGAAACATTACCAACAGAAGCTAAACTTTAATACATGCATTCAGAAAGTAGGGGTCTTCAGCACGAAGAAGAGTAGGACAATGGCGCGGGCACTGTATGGGGTCTCATTGGTCCGGTGAGTAGGGACATGCTGATCTGTGTGACATATGCTGATCTGTGTGACATATGCTGAGGGGTATGACTTGAGAAAACAAAGTATCTGGCACATTACGAGAACTAAGTGGAGTTTTGCCCTCAAACCAGACGACAAACTGACAGGAGGAAGACCGGGATGATTGTCGCTCATTTCCGGCAACTTCTCGTCGACAGATGGCGCTCCGAGAAGATGACTGCGCACTGCATAGGCCTGCAGGGCACGTGTCAACTAATAGGCACGAGATGACACCTCGGACATGCGCAGTGGTCCTGACCCTAGGGCTATTAGTACTTTCAAAACATCCCGGATGTCCATGTTTTCCCACAAGCCACTGCGAGTGCCAGTCACGTGCTGATCTACCGCTGATAACCTATAGGCGGGGTTACATAACTTACAGTCCATACGTGTATCATAGCAAATAGAAAGAAGACATAGAAGATAGATAGAGTTCATGAACAAGGATACCTAATGGAAAGCTAAATGGTTTCCGGTTTGATTCCTGTGAGTGAAGCCTTATGGAAACTTGCAATGAACCTTTGTGTTAGGATTCCATTAATTAGAAAGCGGCAAGCTATTTGATAAGTGTTCTTATAGTCTTTGCTAGGCTTCCTTATCAAACCCTCTCCCTGCTGAAGGCGACTTTTAAAGCTTCCCGATCACATAGACATAGAACACTTTGATTTTATTCAACAGGGAGAAGGTTAATCTACAGTCGGTATACATGCACTATGTCTTACAGTACCCTACAGTTGATAAACGTATGGCAAGGTATGCAGTATGAGTAGGCCTGTGGTGTTTTGGGTACAGCAAATAAACATTCGCAACATACACGTACAGCCTTATTACAGAAACCCTATTCATGACACTAGCTCCTATATACTATATACTATTGTAGCCCAGTACTTTGCCCACTGTTCGTGTGCTGTATTGGAAGTAGCACCACAACATCTACTACGGTAGACGGGGTTACGGTATGTATATTATGGACAGAATTTATATTTCGGACGCTTCGGGCAGTTGGAGATTATACCGCGACTTCAAATTATGGTGTTCTGCAATAGTGCCGTAATAACCTATACACGAAGAAATATCGTAACATATCGATATTTATCGGGTAGAATATCATTGTTCATGTTGGAGAATTGATTCTCTCTATATATTGGTAAGCCAAATG
>JAUTBZ010110202.1:0-16523 GCA_032361785.1 Lepetodrilus galriftensis
TAGACTTGCTTAACTGATATAGGGGAATATTTTCAATAGGAGTTTTTGGGTGAGAACAAGGTGTGACACAGACTATCTTAGCCACTAATGGACCATAGAACTCTCTTTGCCAGCTAATACATTGCTAAGAGAGTGCTATGGTCCTTTAGTGGCTAAGATAGCTTCGAGAAACGATACCCTGAACAGTAGAGACCTTTATTTCGAGAACCTTGGGGTACCAGGTACAAATATAACTATACTTAAAAAGTAACAAGAATCATGGACATGAATTTGCATACTTGTGTGACAGCATTCAGGTTGTCCTTGGGTGTAGGCTGGGTTCCATCTACTGAAATAATGACTGTATTTTCGTCTTTTATTTTCCAGATGAGCGCTGCCACGGTGTTGCGCAGGCAATCGTCGGGGTCCGCGGACAACGACGTACGTATGCGGAACAATCGGCCCGCGGGAGGGGGCGGCAGCGGCAGCGGCGTCGGAGGGGGAGGAGGAGGAGGTGGGGGAGGGGGTCAGCAGTCGTTGTCCACAGCCGAGTCACCACCCTCCTCGCCGGGCCAGTCGACGGAGCGGACTACACGAGGCTGCTGTTTTTGCTGGTCAGGAGGGTAGGCATATTGTGTTCTCTTGTATACACCTATGGTCAAGGGGTTTGTAAAGGGGGCTAATTATTCATGATTTCATTAGCTAGAACCCAGTATCCAAACCTGGCAATTGAAGTTCCTTGTTTGAATTGGGGTATAGAACCGCTTTCAGGATTATTTCACCCATATCACGGCTTGCTTGTTTTGGGGGGTCGACTGCATGATTTGATTGTACTTGGCCGGGTTTCAAAAACATATTTATATGTAATACTTTTATACGCAAACTTTGACTGGTGTATAACTGGGTTTACGAGTATAACTGGGTATGGTAGACTGGGTTCCTTAGTGCACCAAGGACTGTACTTCAGGAAGGGACATAACCGGAAATCCAGTCGTAATTGGAGCATGGTGTTCGCCATGATTCGGGCCCAGTCTACAGTAATATCGTTTCCTTAAAGGCATAATAGCACAGCTGATAGACCTGTATAATGGACAAACGAATTTCGACATAATAAAGCAAATAGCAATACGACCATATTAAAGTTGTCTATCGATAGATTACAGGGGGTTATAATGGATATGTGTCTGCCAAACAGCGATGGAAAGGTTTTTGGAAGTACAAACATGATTTTATATACGTCAAGTGAATGTATTTTGCAGTTATAGCTGAGAAATAGTCCAAAACAACCATAAATATCTGTGATATTATGCCTTTAAGTCTTGAATTGTAATAATCGATCGATTTATAATGACTCCCCTGATTTGTAATGAAAGTGTTCTAATCTGTGCCCTAATAGCTGAAAATGTTAACACACTATATTGAATTACAAAAACACGGTCTCAAAGCTGCAATATGTGAAGGATTTTGGTGTGCATTTCAAATTAATACGTTGTTACGTGAACTAAACATCCTTGGTAAAAAATATCATAATGCCATGGTTCTATGACCGTAGTGTGGGAGTTATTTAGTGATAATATCATGAAACATTAATCCGTGTTATAGAGTGCTGTTGTGATGTCACCATATCTAATCACATATCGTGTGCAAATCGTTATTATCAAAACATTGATCGACATGGGAAACAATTTATTTCGGTTCTGTGGAGCATAGCTCTGCATAATATTATTAAATACAGTCACTAATAATAATAATAATAATAATAATAATAATAATAATAATAATAATAATAATAATAAACGACCCATCCACTAGTCAGTTTGTTGCTTTAAAGTTTTGAAGAAATAAAAAAGAACAAACATAATAAATAACGATGTATATCTATTCAACCAATGAAATAGCATACACGTATCAACAAGCATAATGCCATAAACAATATGTCTACAATCTCGGCAAAATGTTCTCTTCAATATGTTAAAGCAAATATTGACTATCTTCATTGTTAGTCTGCGTTGTGGGGCTTAATTTAGGTCTGGAATGAACAGCGAAATTTGCCTTTGTCCCGATGGAAGCCAAACGATTAATTCTTGAATATTTAATGACATAATTCCCCCTATTTCTTATGCTGAACTTCAGAACGCCAGCCGTCTATTCATAAACATCTACATGCATGTTAATATACTGCTCATGAACACTGTCCCTGACAACACCGTTAGACATTGTTATTGTTACTTTTGATTAACTCGGGTCATTCGTATCCTGTTTATAGAAATTATTAAGTCCAACTTTTCGCGACGGCTAGGAGTACACACGCAACCCGAACAAGGTGTTTGAAAAAAAAAATGAGAGAAATATAATCAATTGGGAACAGAAGCTTCTTTTATAAATCGCTACGCTATACATGCTCTCCCGTCATCCACGATTTTATTGACATAATGTGAGTATGGATTCAGTTACCATGACAACGAGCAAACACTTCAGCGTCTGGTCTGTGCCTTGTATTCGTCCCACAGCGGTAGTATCGCTATAGTATACGAGAGTTCTAGTGTTGCTGGTGACGACTCCTGTGTGACGAGTCTATGACCCGAGATGTACACGAAAGCTCGATATATTCTCTGTTTGTAGTATTAGTAGTACATGTACGTGGACATGTATGCATGTTTTGATTCTCATGAAACCGGAAACGTGAATAGCTTAACTTATCGTGTGGTCCTTATATACGATCCATGAACTTGACCAACTGTTGACCATTTAAAAACAATGAAATTAACAAAATACCTTCCTGCAGAAAAAAAAATTGAAACTTCAAACAATTAATGTCTTTTGACATTTCATGACGAAAACCAAAGGAATAAAAAAAATCCCTCCCTGCAGAAAAATGGAATCTCACACAATCCATGTCTTACGACTTTTTATAAGGACTTCAAATTAAAGGAATAAAGAAATACCTTCCTGCCGAAAATTTAACCTCACACAATCCACGTCTTACGAATGTTGTTCAGTTATCATATTACCCGTTTAATCAATACAGATGCAACAAGATATGCTAGATCATCAAATTAGGTGGCATAGAATTTGTCTCGACCTCGAACACTTTTGGGTGACGGGTCAGTCAGCTGCTATGATCCTCTGGGACAATTGATTGCAATATGATCGCATATTCCCATTGGTCTGTAGATCCTGCCAAAGTCAATTCCCAGCAATCTGATTGGTTGCGTGTGAATTCCACGGGGCCGTATGTATCATATTCTTGATAAGGAGTTTTCCTCTGGTAGTTATAGATTCAGTGTTAATAACGCTCCACGTACATTACAGCCGTTGGCCAAACAAATATCCATAGGCAAATATTTACCACATATAATTATTGATCGCAGAGCATGATTGGTAAGACTCTTGCAGCGCAGGGTCTTCAAAATTCCTAACACCATTTACCCCGGCACACGACGTGGCAGTGTAAGTAGCAGACTATACATTACAAGTGTAATGTGGTAGGCATCGCTCCGTGTATCGATCGTGTTGAGAGTTGAGACTTGAGGAAGAATTGCCGTCAGTGTCACGTGACAACGGTAGGAGTCTGACATCATCATCTTCAGACCACGATGTCGTCTCTTTTTTTTTCGGTCCACCGGAACTCGCGAATTGTCCAATATGGCGGCTGGAAGAAATTGGTTAAGGAACATACATGTATCGTATAAAGGCTGAGAGCTGAAGTGAAGGATTTGGTTTGGTATACATGTTAGCTGTGGCATGCTATTCCGGTGTTGTCAATATAAAAGGAATACGGTGTAAATTCGGATAAAGCAAACGTACATGTACCATACAGAACACGCACACACACGTATGAGAACCGTCCTAGTGTTTGGAATCGAAACGAATAGCTACCGTACCTTTTTAGTTGTTTGTGATGTTCAGAATTATTCACAACAATCACCACCGCCATCTTATTATCCCCTTACTGCACAACCCTCTCCCTTTTCAGGTAAACATTATGTATCTCTTTTTCATTTCGTTCTCTCAGTATGTCTCTCTCTCCCCTCTCTCTCTCTTAATCTCTCTCTCTCTCTCTCTCTCTCTCTCTCTCTCCCACTTACGCCTTCACACAACGTTAACGTTCATATCAAATACCATATATTACTCATCTAAGCTGTGTTACATTGTTTTAAATCACATTGCCAGCCTGCACTAATAATGCAACCTTGACACACTTCCCTATCATTGGCTTTAACATAAAACATAAACAAAACACATTGCATCCGACGGGTTACTCAACTCACACTAAAGTAATACTTCCGGTAAACTTATTATTACGACTTCACCGTACGTTCAGGAAAGAGACGACCATCTCAAACAGAACAGAGAAACATCCATTTACGTCCACATTCCATATTGATGAATTTACGTGAAATTATTCATAACGGTTGATGGCGACATGAACTGGTTTCGGGAGTATAAGTTCACGAACGCTCGATATGCTTGCTGGTGCCACAACATGTTTGGGATTACTCGGTTCAAGGTGCACAGTGCTTGTCCGAGATTGTTGTCATTGGCGCAGAGATATCAGATCCGAAATTATTTGCTGAGATTTGGTATTTTTGTGTTTATCCGCCTCTCGTGGGATGATGTGTGATCTCAGAACGAGACAGCGTCCATCCGTCTGTCCATGTAAATGTCCGGTCGGGTCATTTTCCCACGAGGACGAGGATACCGTTCAATACGACGGCCTGAAAACGCGGGGGCATATATTATGTACGAAGATCTTTAATGCATTAAATCAGTGCAAGTTGTTGAACTGCTAACTACAGACGAATCGTGGTAGTTATAACATGTCGCATTTACAATGGCTATGATCTGTTGGGAGTGGGCCATGCTGCTGCTGCTGCTGCTGATAATGATGATGATGATGATGATGATGATGATGATGATGATGATGATGATGATGATGAAGTAGATAAAGATGATGATGATGAAGAAGAAGATAAAGATGATGATGATGATGAAATTGATGGTACAGATGATGATGACGATGATGATGATAATGATGATAATGATGAATAAGAAGATAATGATGATGATGATGATGATGAAATTGATGGTACAGATGATGATGATGAAGATGATAATGATGATGATGATGATGATGATGATAATGCTGAAGAAGAAGATAATGATGATGATGATGATGATGACATTCATGGTAAATATGATGCTGATGATGATGAATATGATAATGAAGGTGATGAATATGATCATGAACAAGAGTATGATGATACATACATGAACAAATAACCGTATATAGTGCAAACTTCCTAAGGATGAATCTTATTCATAAAATTGTAATAGGCTTGATGGATCAATGTGCAGATTAGTAGGATTCGAGATACATCGATACCATTATCGTGCGCCCACACAGAACTTCCCCCCTCCCCCTACCCCCGCCCCCTCCTCTCAGTCTGCATCTTGAACGTCAGTAGTGTCCAGTGTCCGGCTTCTTGCGATGCTGTAGTCTACGGTTAAGGTCGGAGTTCATGTTACCTTAGACGTACGCAACTTCGTGCACGATATCTGCTGATTTGTAGAGTGGCCTCTTGCAGCTCAAGACTAGTACGTATTCTAAATAATAATAATTAGATATATACCTAATAGCATGTCGTACTAATACATGTACGAACGTGAATATATGTGACTGATATGTCTGATGGTCAATAACCACTAATCGTAGACGATTATTAATTTGTCTGTACATTTAGTTAAATAAATACCTCTTCGGTATAATGAATGAATGGATGAATTGTTTATTAACGTGTCACGCATGTAGTTACTTATTAAAATTGCATGGGTAAAATATATATAAAATGGGCATACAAGGCCTCATTAGGCCGAAGAGACACCAGTAATGCATTTTATTTTATTTTTGTGAAACCTTTTTTTTTCCCATTTAATATTTGAATTGAGCATGGCATTTGAGAATGAATGTATAGCTTCCCCATTATTAGTGCACTTGTTCTGAAGTAACCTGTTCAATGACAGTATATGTCTCTGACCTCAAAAAAGGGATTACAGTTTTCTCTATACTTCAAGACTCACGTGGCCTGTTTTCTGATTACGGTAGTCTAGAGACCCAGTTCCCCCATTACTTTCTAGTGTTGCATTAAATTGGAAGCCATATGTTCTCTCGTGTTCTACGTCAGCTCCATTCACAGTATCACGTCAATAAACGCATACCCTACTAAATCACACATGCACTTTCCAATTTGTTGGCCCTAAACCCAGACCACGGTCAGATAAGAATGTATTGATAAAATCATCATTTCGCACGCATCCACTTCTTTGACGGTGGTGAGAGGAGGTTGCGAGAGGGAGGGAGGGAAGGAGAGAGAATGGGAGAGAAAGTAGAGAGGAGGGAGAGAGAGATAGGGAGGAAGAGATGGGGAGAGAGAAAGGGGAGAAATAGAAGAGAAAGAGAGAGGAGAAAGGAAGGAAAGAAAGAAAGAAGGGAGGGATAATGTTCGACCTCAATTGTCAAGAAAATACCTCCCAAAAGTGGAAACTGACATAAATCTATACATTATAATATTTCCAAGACACCTTCTATTATCCTCACAGGGAGGGTTCTGGTGGTTTATTACGAATGACCTAGACTTCTTTGGATTCCATTTCTATTTCTCTGGCAGGATGAGGTCATATTTATTTCAAAATTCCAATTACGATATTGATCGCTCGTGTTTAAAATCATGTATATTTCAAATACAATTCTAAAAGCTCGATTACATTCGGTATAATGTTGGCCTGGAAACAAAACAAGTCAACACTTCATCATCTGTTTGACAGTAAAGGATTAACACAATCCATTTGTAAGTAAAGATTTTGTCAAGTAGATGACACGCAATCTGCGACGCGCGACAAATACTACCGCTCATTCGCTGATAAGTGAACCACAGCTTGCAACCTCACAGAACAGGTGCTCGCGTGTACAGGCCACGTCGAGGAGTCGTATTGTTTTAAGCGAACAGACAGATCCCAGTCGGATCAATATCCATCTGGACACTGTGTGAATAACAACAAAGAACAGATCCAAGAATATAATTACTATCGTTAGATATCTAGTCTGCCTTTGTAGATTTAAGAATGCGCTCTTCGTCATTAGAATTTCCAACAGCTGATACAATGTAATTTGAGCGTCTTGATTCATCCACGTCGTAAAATTAACTCGGATAGTGCACCGTGAGTTCGATAAGTTATTTAGTGTATTCAATGAATCGATTAGTTTCCACTTTCCACTGTGGTGTACAGTTCATGCATTGTTTCGGTGGATGAGATTGAGGATATAGTTTCAACACGTGGTACTGATATCGTATCGTATATTGAGCTGTGTCTTGCCTGGTTATTTGTTAGTGGATTTGCATAGTATCAGTATATATCAGGATTTTCATGTACACGATTTATGTGGGTTTTTTTTATGGAATGTTCTTGGTGGGCAACAAGTTTGTGGAAATTATCAGAAATAATATACTCAAAAGAAAATGAATTAAGGACCAACAGATGTTTCGTGGAGAAGCTTGCTACCACATTTTAGGACTATCCTCGAGGAATCTGGTGCCATTATTCTTCAAATGAGTATCTGGATCATGTAGACGTTTGGAAATGTTTCGTTGTTAAAATAATAGAAAGGTGAGCATGTGTTAAACAAGATATTGGCATTTAACTAATTTAATAAAATAAGGTAATTTCAGAACATCAGTTCTAATCATCTTGGAAAGGTTCCATTTTTTCATTTCGAATTGTCATGGGTTTTTCCTCATTTTAATGCTATTGTCTTGATGTTCTTCTTTCTTTTATTATACTTAATGCATCACTAGCACATTTGTGTTTCCTGTCTTCTTTGAATGAAAGACTCGCATACATCGTTGACATTCCCAAGGAACTATCAGTCCCCACGCCACACTTTAGTGAACCCTGCTTCAAGGTTATCCCAACTGCTCTCTACATTCGGCAAACTAAGGACATTACGCGTGGTCCGTCCCCCCTCCAGCTTTTCAATAGCCGTCGATTACATGTGACAGAACGTGTAAGCCATGGTGTCTACGTCACCCAGTGGTACTAATTAGGACCACGAGCTTCTAGGCAGGGTCGACTCCATGGTACTGAGAGGTCGGAACAGTGGCTGCAGCTCTAACCGATCATTCCAAGAGACACTTCCAGTCCAAATCCTCATTGATTTCAAACAATCGTACAAAAGAGAATGTAAAATGTAAAAACATCGCTCGGTCGTATTGTATGCTGGAAAGTGGCCGTGCCATTTGCGAATATAGATGTCTTATTGTCTAATATTCTACATAAACAGTGATGTATTCGTTTTGGTTTACGATGTTATTGGACTTTCTGTTAAGTCTATGTTTTGAAGTATTTTCCGACAGTTCCTTACGTCCTAGCTGTGCCCACCTTTCACCTTTACTATGAATACAGTTGACGTATGTTCATTGGATATGCATTTTCCAGTAATGTTAACGCTTTTGAAGCTAGTGTTGGTTGCATCCTTTAATTGACACCATTTCCTCATGTATGTGTATATTTCCACATGAAATGGTTAATTATACTATACACATACTCAGTATTTGTGATGTTTCGCTGAACTATGTTCCAGTCCTTCGGTCAAGGTCACGGTCAACTTGTGTCAAGGTCACCAAATGAAATTAATACTTGTACTGTTTACGTAGGTAACATTGACATAGGTTTAACAGTTTGTCTAACAATAACGTAAAACAAACACGGTTTATGTAAGGAATACAGGCAAGGTCTTGTGTTACGATGATGTCCATCTACCCCATGGTGTCTGTTTTATCCACGTGAATAAATACAAGATATTCTCGAGGTCATCAAGGGTTACAATAACAACACAGCATATATTTCTTAGTTTCATTCACATTCTCAATTAACCATAAAGAGAAGGGGAAAATCCAATAACCTTGGTTGATCCAACCAGCACGAAGCATATCAAGGTTAAACGCCAGTCCTGGAAACCCCTCCCCCACTCCCCCTCCCCCCCCTCCAACTCCACACCTCCCTTTAACGCCACGTCAGACGCCTGATTGACGGGCCTCTTTGAATACTCGTGATTGAACTGTGCAGTAATTTAGACGATGATACCGCCGACAATATACCCTGTTAGGAGCCCGATTGATGATAACAGCGAGTGTCCCTTTCTGACATAAATAGTAGTCTCTGATCAGGGATGCGTTCAAAGACGCAAGCAGCTTGCAAGCGGCTTACCAAACTAGCCACTGTCTCAAGAGTAGTATGAACCGTACATGGGACAGGGAACCAGTTTAGCTAAGCGTATTTGAACGCACCCCAGGACGTAGTTGATGTGGAGATATTACTGTGTCCCTCCCGATATCGATATGGCAAATGCAGGCGCGCTGATGCCGCCATTGATTCACAGGGCCCAAACTGTGCGATGTTTCTGCACGAGAGGATCCTAATTCTCTGTCCGCGAATAACAATACGTGGACCTTATTTTGGACGCCCGAGAGGGAGACCTGTCGTACATTATGTGATGCAACTCGTAAAACATGTCTGGAGATTTTTCAGAAGACCAAAGATACAAAACAGTTTTCGATTATGGGTCCATTTCTTGCCGTCATTGCGTTAGTCTTCATCTGGAATCGGATTTTGTTTCCTAAGAGGCAGATATTTCCTTTCCAATATAGTGTCACTTGTCAAGATTTGAATACATTTATTTTGTCTAGTTCATATTATGTAATGCATTGCTTAACGTCGCATGTTAAACTACTTTGTGGATACATGTCAAGCATAATTGAACAACGGTAATAATATAGGTGTTGGTCGTAAACAAATTATAGCATGTGTGCAATTTCAAAGCATGTCAGAATACAAATGTTTATTAGCTTTTTGAAATATGGCTAATACTGGTAGTTATGTATGTGTCAGAATTGTATTTGTGTTTTACACAATACCCCTCTTGTTTTATGTCATTGAAAATTTGTAAAATGTTGATGCACATGCAAATGTTGAAAGTAGTTTATGTGTTAACCTATCCTTCGCGAACGCATTGCATTATGCAGAGCACATCCCAATTCTTCATAGAAACTTGCCCCCGTAGACACGAAATTGAGATAAAATACTGAATGAAACTTCAACTTGAGAATTAAAGGCGCTTATTGATTTACATCTCGGCTACATAGCATTGGAATCGCCGAAGACTTTTTTTAGCGAAAAAGCTTTTGACCAAATATAGAATGATAAATATCGATAACGTCATCAGTGATCAAAATACCTTCCCTCTTCCTAAATGATTCTCTCCGAACTAGTCTTGAATACCCAGCCAAGCAAGAAGACAAAATGTGTATCTTTTCCTGAACAAATTACAACGCAATTAAGTCCTAGCATTGTCATGTTGGTTGTTACTGTTTCCTAATTCACCTATCTCTCTCCTCTCTTAGTGGCAGCGGTGTCTCTCTCTCACTCTCTCTAGCTTACCTAGCCCCGTGACGTAGCCCTTAATGGTAATGTTTCATTTGCTCAACACACTATTGATCGCAATTCGCCAAACACACTAGACCGCTAACAAGAGAACTAGAAGCGGGGCCTCAGCGTGGCTGAATCTACTGGTAAGCGAGAGCTGGCAGACCGCTAGCGGCTAGATGCGGATGCGACAGGCAGAAGATAGGGCCACAAGACTGAACCACAAGATGGCGGACGCAAGGTGAAAGGCCATCCCTCTGTGACTGTGGACATAATGCACAAGAACACATAACCCGGGTTCTTCCCCGACCTCATCTTCCATCATCCTGGTGCCATCCAACCCGCAGACGACGAGAGACGGCTGCGCGGGAAGGTCTGTCCACGGACTGGCGTGTGGTAGCAGACGACATTTTGAGGACGGAAAGACTCGCACATCCTGGTGATCACAGAACATCTCCAGTGCCCGCCTGCCTCGCTATTGGAATACATTTCTACAGCCTGGACGTGCTACAACCCGACCTGTGTGATCGTACATGTTCAGGACGTACGCAAAGATTGGAAGGGAGAAGGACTGCTGATTAATGATTATCATTTGATACCTAGAACGTGTGTCAATCTGCCGTGCGAATCGAAGGACGAGCGAGAAAAACAAGCCCGCCATTGAGAGGAAGGTATTGACTGGAGAACGGGTTGCCGGGCGGCCCTCGTGGTGACTGATGTTCATTGATGACGACGGTCAGAGGGACATAGGATGTGGTGAACACAAGCAATAGTGTCCTTCTTTCCAGTTCACCTGACAAGGTGCATCACGACGATCTGTCGCCTGTGACCAAGAAAATACTACAACCGCAAATGCTGTTCGTTCTAATGTGGTGATAAATACCGTCACTAATCGCCAATTGTGATAAATTAGCGCCTAATATAGATTTATGAAGCAATACGGAAAAGGGGATTTGAAACAGGATTTCACAACTTCTCTTTGAAGACGTGTTTACTAGTGAAGGTTTGTATTTAAGAATAACCCTTTCATCAAAACGTGTGGCTTTCCAACCAGAGTACTTGCAATACTTGGATCGCATAGAGAAAATACCACTCTTGGAGATATGGGACCATGATAAAGCTCACATATGCCTGTACGGATATTTATCGGGGACGTGTTGGGAGGAACCTACTCTCAAGAGGTGTTAGGAATACAGCTTTTGCTTCAAAGGAATCGGTGCTCCTGTTCACTCTCTGAAGTCTGGAAGGTTACCTGTGCTTGACCTCTGACCCTTGACCCTAGGATACCCTCCCTACTGCCCGTGTATGCCTCTGAAATTGGTTCAGGGGGCACGGCTGACACACCCGAGCAGGACTAGCACTTCCAGTATGGCATGGATCTTCAAAAGGTTACATATCTTAGCATATACCTTTCCTATAACCTCTACCGAGATAGCCGTCATTCTTTCTCAAACTGTCCTTTCATTCTATACACCCTTGATGCTATTATATCTTGACATCAAACATAAACAAAGAGAATACCTATTCTCGAAACGTTCTTACGATTCTATGACGATCGTAACGATTCTTTTAGTAGGGCTACGCACGTTCTGAGACTAAGACGATCGTAAGAATATTTCGAGAATAGGCCCCCATGTCTGTAAGGATTTCCCACAAACGCAGGTAAATTGTCAGCATATATTTTAAATATTATAAAGATGTTCATGGTTGACAGTGTTAGATAGCAACAACGCTAAATACATGATGTGCTTTAAATACATCCCAGTTATCTATCCGTACCACACACTGGTTATTTACGTAGATATTGATATTTAGCGCCTACATTCGCTGTCTTGTATAATCCTATTTGTTGTATTTAGGCCAATGACCACAACCTGATAGTAGGCTCAATACGCTTGAGCAATAAGGACAGACATATATTGTGGATACCGGAGTTTTCCTGCGAGATGACACTTCCTAGCGTGTTGGCGTGCTTGTGTTCACCGCTAACCTTATACCCTGTAGATGAATATAAATATTAGATATGTCATTAAAATGTTCAAAAATAGAAAACCGAAAGTTGAAACAAAAATAACCTAGATTGATCAATATCTCCTATTATACATTTATCTCGTCTATGTCATAACGGTTTGTCCCCGATTGTTAATACTTTGTTTTGTATAGATTTCCTTTGAATCATATACCTTATTGATTATCACGGTTTAATTTGGCAGAGTCGTGTGACCATATGCGAGGTATCTGGACAGTTTCCCGTTACTTAATTAATTGTCCTACGTAAAGGTAGCAAATCAATGTATCAATTATCTCTAGGATCGCCAGAGGATCGGACAGGAATGCTAGTGGGAGAGACGGACCACGATTATGGCCAGACTCAGAGCTGGGCATTCTGTGTCGATGGCCTGCTGTCGGATGAGTGGCCAATGCTATCAGTTAAATCATGGCTGGACCCAATGCTATCAGTTAAATCATGGCTGGACCCAATGCTATCAGTTAAATCATGGCTGGACCCAGAAGGAAACTCAATAGAGAATCCATCCAGTTTTCCATCCAAGCAATCGCACACGGTCCGGCATATGATTTCCTCCTACTCTGCAAGTGACCGCGACGTGTCAATTTATGGATGTTTCTTAACGAAGACAGTCCTGCTTATTAAGCAGAGCACGATACGATCGTGCATCCGAAGGGAATATTGTATTCTCTACACCGCGCAGCGAGATGGTCAATACCACGTCTCTTTTCATATAGGTGGACAACAGTTGGAATTGATGGTGTGTGTGTGTGTGTGTGTGTGTGTGTGTGTGTGCGTGTGAGTGTGTGTGTGTGTGTGTGTGTGTGTGTGTGCGTGTGTGCATGTGTGTGTGTGTGTGTATTTTCTGAAATCGTTATTTAATTATATTGCATGACGTGATTTTACATCCTGCCTTTACATTTCAGCTTTATGTCATCCTGGTTTATACAATGCCCTACTTCTATTTCCGCGTCTGGCCTGTTATTTGTTAGCGGATGCTTCCGTTCCGGATAGGAAGTCGTCACAAGCGTTGTGAATTTGTACTCGGCATTTAATCCTATCATCCGTCCCCTAGACCATTTCTGACAATGCGATTTTGGCTACAGTCAATTACTGCTATTACTCCTACCCTTGCTCTCAGACTGAACGCACAGGCACTGACAAGGGAGATGTAGTATTAGGTTTACCGCTTACTCAAATTAAGTCCCCTAGACTTCTGTTTATTGAAAACCGACTGATCCATATATAGGAAAGGGACATTGCCGTCAGCATAACGTATTATTAGTATACTTCAAACGTACCGTATATTATAAGTATGTATCTGAGTGCGGGTGTGTAGGTGTGCCTATCTGTCTCTGTCTCTCTGTCTCGCTCTCTCTCTCTCTCTCTCTCTCTCTCTCTCTATCTGTGTGTCTCTCTCTCTGTGTCTGTCTCTCTCTCTCTCTCTCTCTCTCTCTCTCTCTCTCTCTCTCTCGCTCTCTTACTCTCTGTCTCTCCTTCCTCTAGATCTATTCCTTAAATTAGTCTTGCAGGATGTGTCAGAAATGTGTTATTACAGAAATATAACCGGAAACATGTCGGGATGACGTGTTATCTGGTAACTATATAGCGACAATACGGTTGTAGTGTATTCGCCTATTATAGGCACGATAGATCGTGTTCGAATTCAAAATGGCCGCCAGCTATGTTTTCTCTCCTATGGACATCAAATGTAAAACTACTACGGTAGTAAGTAATCTGAACTGCTAAGTGTAGGTACTCAGCGTTACGGACGTTGCGGGTTTTCACCTGCCCTAACTGACAAGGCGTGGCATAAATGAAAAACACCTTATAATAAAAGCAATAAAAAAAACAAAACAAAGAAAATCCATAATCACCCACGTGTATTTAAATTTATTAATTATTTTAGACGTATGTTTTATATCAAGATTGTGCCTTTAAATGCTAAGTATTATTTACCCTTTTTTCTCTCCAATCCTGGCAACAGCGTATTTGTGATCTAAATCTACTATGAGAAACATACTCCGTTAAAATCTTGATTACAGATCTACGAAAATAGTGATAATAAGGACTATTATCTGGAGACCATCATGTACATATGCATTTACCCACGCACTGGGAAATGCCATGCCGAATATAGATCCATTAAGTGGAGAAATAACCCATAACAACATTTTGATTATACTGCTAAAGTTGTTATTAACTTAGCGTAATAGCATGATCTAGACAAAGCTAGTGCTATATATTCGAATTACAGGGACATAATGTGTTTTGCTACGTGTTTATCAACATTAATAAGGTTGTGATTCTTGCAATTGCCATGTATATTAACCTCCGATCCACTACAGAGGTCTCGTTTATTCCAAAATATAACAAATAGACTTTAGAAAATATATGTGAATATATATATATATATATGAAAATTATTATTTTTATTCTTTAAATTAGTTTTGAATGCAAAGGATGTAATGCTTTTGTAAAACGTAAAGCAAGTAATTGCTTTAATGATGCTTTGAATGTGTTTGTTTGATTTTGAAAACGATTTACGATCACGTAGGATTTTTATGCCATTGAACTAGGTCGAGTTACAGCCTTGACATGAAAATAAACATCACTAATAACTATAACACGTTTGTTTCTCTCCAATGATATATTTAAAAAACACGCATTATGACTTGTTGTCAGATAATAAACAATAACATAACTGATGAATTGGCTCTCTCTTTATAATTATTAATCTTGAGATTTCATGTTCCGATTAATTCTACCACCCGTGAAAATGGTTATAATAACACTGTCGCCGTGGTATGTATTATTATTGTATTAACACATAACTATGTACAATGTACTGTACTGGTGGGCATATTCTCGAAACGTTCTTACGATCGTACGACGATCTTAACGATTATTATAGCATGGCTACGAATAGGCTACGAATAGGCCCACTTGTATCGATTTATGTTGGCATGTTTACATTGCGTATTTACATTTTAAGGTAACTATAATGTATACCTAACATGGATATACCATACTAAACGTCATGAGCCAGGCAACTTCGGTATAGAGGATAACTTCTAAAGCTTAATACAAAGTTGACAACATTTTAACCCTCTCCATGCTGAAGGCAACCGGACATGCCATACAGAGCCATGGCTGTGCCTAATCCAGCAGGGCGAGGGTTAAACGTTTAAGTTGCGCTCTTAAAAAACATATTTAAAAATAAAATATGCCCATTTGAACGTTGCTGGGGCATATACGTGCATTACTTGAAGCGCTAGTTTACTGTTAACTTGAAATTAGTTTCCCTGTAGGAAGTGATGAGCATATGACATGTATTGATGTCAATCCGTGGTGAATGGCGTTTCCATGAACTACATAGGTCATATAGCATATCTATACGACGTGCTTATTATTATTGGGCACAACTTCTTTTAGCGTGGCTGCTGAACCGCCAATAAAGGTTTTGTCAAGCCATTATTTTATTTATATACATATTAACAATACCTGGCCTTATCCGATTTTATTGACATTTTTTCTCAGTAATTACATTCATCAGTGTCTATTTAGAATAAAAAGTGGATTGTAAATTGACAAGGACAACTCGGAAGACGCCACAATGGCACCGAAATTACATTTCCGATGAGTTATACATTTACAGACTTTTCTTTTATTGCATATCAGCCAGTGGTAGAAGAATTTGCATAGTTTTCCGAAAAAAACCAAACAGATACAAAATAATGTTGACATGACAAAACTCAGTTATGCACATTTCCAATGACCCCCTTAAGACATATATAAAAATGGTTCAGTGCATAAAAGTCACTTTCAACTGTCAAGTAACATTATGTATCGTATTTCGACATAAAGGATATCGGCAAGATCCACGAATAGAGAAATGAACAACAGTTTATGACATGGAAACTTATTACATTCACTTCCAAAAGGTAAAATGAGTCTCTTCAATCTAATTTGTTTGCTCTATCACTCTCTCCCTCTCTCTCTCTCCCTCCCTCTCTCTCTCTCACACACACTATCTCTCCCGCCCACTCCCACCCTC
>JAUTBZ010110313.1:0-16520 GCA_032361785.1 Lepetodrilus galriftensis
ATTTTTATTAATAAAGTGCGTCCAAACTTGCAATTTTCGCGTATGGGACGCAGGATTGCGCGTTCGGAGAAACCCTGGGATTCATCATGAGGAAAAGTGGGTCAATTTTTGTGTCATATATTATACTGTGCATGTATTGTTGTGTCATATATTATACTGTGCATGTATTGTTGTGTCATATCTAGTGCTTATCATCATGTCCTTATGCATGTATATGGTTAGCACGAATCAGCTCGATGAAGCGATATATATATAACCTCATAAAATATGCATGTATACTAGTGTATGACTTGACATAGTTTTAAAGTAACCCCTCGTGATCACCATATGTGAGATAATAATAAAATCAATTTACTAGATGTAATTTAACTTTCCTGGTTATTCTGATAGAAATTGGGTCGTTCCAGAAGATAATATTGCAGGTGCGTAGCTAGGGATATTTTAATGTGTAAGCGCCCGTACTGTACCTGTACTATATGTTTAAAAAATAACATTAGCTAGGAAATTGATGTGGAAGCGTCTGCGTATCTACGTACCTGAATTGTATCTTCTTATTTTTTTATTGTCAAGCCCAAGAATGATATTTAATTAATTTTTTGGATGACTTTTCAAATGCAAATAATGTATCATGCTCTACCTACAGTGGTAGGCTACTACAGTACATAGAAGGTAATGTGTAGTAGCCATTGTATGTAGGTAGAGCATGATAATGTTTACAATTACATACTTTTAAAATTGAACACATTTGTAAATAAATGGAGATTTATTATCAATCAATTAATTAGATTTATTTTCTCCATTTATTACTTAATTAAGGTGGCAAGATCATTTTGGCAAGTCGTCAAAGATCACTTTAAATCAGGTTATTGCTTATTCTGATGAAAAATATATTTCCCTGGAGAGTACAATTTGTTTTTTCAGATGTGCAGAGATTCCCCAAAGTGCTCGCATTATAATTTATTACCTGAGGCTTTCAGTGTGGCTGAGTCATTGTTTACAACATGTAATCAAACATGTATTTTATGTTTAGTTTTTCACTTTCATTAATTGGTATTTAACCCTCTCCCTGCTGAAGGCAAGTTAACTTGACCAATCACATGCAGAAATAGAACACTTTAATTTTATTCAGCAGGGAGATATCACAAATATTTATGGTCGTTTTGGACTAGTTCTTAGCCACTGCAAAGTATTCACTTGACATACATAAATTCATGTTTGTAATTCCAAAAAGCTTTCCACTGCTGTGTGGACAAATATCCACTCCAACCCCGGCCTATAGACAACCTGAACATGGTCGTATTTCTATTTGCTTCATTATTATCAATGCAAGGGGACATAACTCAGTGGTACAACTAAAATATGATGCATAACAGCAACGTTTACTTTCAAATTCCTTGATAGAACAGTAATGCATCAAAGACAAGATAAATAGCGGAACGTTCCCTATATTCATATATTTTGATAACTATCAAGTACTGGGGACTAAGTACATCAATAAATAATATTTTGGGTTGATAAATCAAGCGTAATTACTAATTAGTCTCAGATCGAAATTCGTTTGTACACTATACAGGTCTATCAGCTGTGATATTATGCCTTTAATCCAATGTAAATAAAATAATAATAATAAATTATGAACATTTATAATTACCAGACTTTTGAAATGACCATGTCATAATTTTTATTTTTATTTTTTTAATTTTTTTTTTAAGAATTAAAAATTAAGAATTTTCCAAAACTAATTAATTGTATCTTTAACCCTCTCCATGCTGGAGAGCAGTGCTTGTGCCTAATCCAGTGTGCTCAGGGAAAGGGTTAATACATTGTAGTACCTGTAAATGCACCTAGATACAGGTCGACCTTGTGGAAAATGTGAGAGGCCTTGAACACTCATGAACATACATTAGTATTTAAATTGAAATAAAATAATAATACTGAATTATGAAAAATAAAACTTATTTGTAAATTACGAGCCTTTTGAAATTACCATGTAATCAAATGTGATCATTGAGATATTATTATTTTTTAAACAAATGTATTTGAAAATTTACCAGCCAATTGAACTTAATTATTACCAGTCATAAGCTCAGCAGAATTTTGTTAAACTGATTTCTGTATTTTGAAAACATTACTGGTACATGTATAGTATGTACACCTACAGGTCAAACTTGTGGAAAATTTGAGAGGCCTTTAGCAGGTAACACATCGATCAATGCATGTTGAAGGTATACATGACTGCTTTACTTGGAAAGTGTTCAATTGGATTAGGTACATTTCAGATAAGTGTAATACATTAATCAGCTGTCAATCAGCTGTCAATCAGCGTCGGCTGTAATGGCGTCTTCTACATGGTGTTATACGTAGATCTTAAGACGAGTTATTTCTTGATCACACAAATCATGATGTAAAGATGTCAAAGTGTCCCTATGGACAGATTTAGTAGAACACGTTTAACTCATAAGTGAGCATCAAATATTTAAGCAATCTATGATATTAATGGATTGTGCTATATGCACACCTAAAAAAAAAACAAGTTTATTTTATTATTTTTCAATTTTCAATCTTAAATAGGTGGGGGGGTTGTTTTTTAATGTTTTAATAATTGATTTGTCTTTGATAATTGTTTATTAATTATCAATATATTGGTTGGTATAATTTTCTTATTTATTTATGAATATTTCTTGATTCTGATAGATATTCAATGTCAAGAGTTGGGTAAAATGTTCATGATATTTTAACTCGATTTGTTCATAGACAAACTTTATATATATTTAATAAACAATATTGACATATTCATGTTTAATATATATTTTTTTAAATAATCAATAGAATTAATTCTCAATAAAATTGTGATTGTTAAAATGTCATGAAATATTTTTACTCCACATATACGTCAAATAGTTTTAACTATGGGATTATACTATTTTTTAAAGTTTTGTTAAATATTTTTAAATATGCAGTATTATTCGTTCATTATGTCACAAATGTATAAGTGCGTCTTAAAACTTATTTGGGATTACGTTATTTGCACTACGAGACTTGAGGACTACTGGTGGGTGTGGTCATAATACCTAGAACCTGACTCAGGCCTAGACGTCTGACCTCAGCTCATTATGTCACTCTCGGTCACTGCACTAAACTGCACAAGAATGTGTGCATGTACAAGTCGCCAGATCTAACAAGCACCAGCAGTGGACAGTTAACAGACAAGAATCATCACAAGATTGCTTCTGTCCAAATAGGAGGATTTTTTTAAAGCGACAATCTGTCAGGTTGTTTTTTACGGATAATTACACGATTCGGATTTTTTCAGGCTGACAAGACTTTATGAAGAACATGATCAAGTGGTTTGTTATTTTGAACATGCATGCATGTATTTAATGGCATATTTGCAAGGTTAGCAGTCGATGATCAGATGGTTATATTGGGGCGGGCAAGTAGGATATAACGAGTATTTTTACCGAACCGGAAAGATCTTCATTCGGGTGTTATTACCAGAAGATCAATAAATAATTTCGAGGACGTACTTGGCGAGTGTATTTGAGAGCGCCGTAAAAAGAAAACAATGATACAACAACGATTACGACTGTAATAATTGCTATTAATAGTAACACTCGGTCTCGGTATAGAAGGGATTTATTGGATGGATTTATGGCGCTTCCAGAGAAGTGCTATTACCCAGGTCGCCAATTTTGTTGTACAATTGCAAATAAATCAAAGTTTTCCGTATCATTGCCACTCGTAGATGTTATGTCATGCCGTTCATCATCTCTCTATGTAAATCATGTGACACTCGGATTATCGTGAAGAATGTTATTGATGTGGACTTTTTTTGACTGATCATTGTTGGCGGAACATCACGAGACAGGCATGGTCGTGTTGGATCAGTTCGGACACTACCGTGTGCCTTTAATTCGCTAATATGCTGGTGCAGATGTACCCGATGCACCTTGAAGATTGATATTTTCCTAGAAGATAAATCTGAAAAGGTTCAAGAAGGTGTTGTAGTTGTGTTGGATCAGTTGAGAACTTGCAGTGTGGCTTTTGTTCCGTGTAGAGCATATCTGATGTGCTTTGAAGATCTGAGATTTTCTAGACGATAAGGCTGAAAACGGTTAAAATGTCAAGTGACGAAAGTGATACTTGTGGCAATGATGCAGTTCCGGAGGATGCAATCATGGAGCAGGAAGATGGATCCGAGAACGAAATGGCGCCCGAATACAGCGAAACAGAAAGTTACGCGATGAGCATGGAAACACAGTCTACAATGGATTGTGAAGCTGGTTGCCATAGTGAACCTGGTAACCATAGTGAACCTGGTAACCATAGTGAAACTGGTTGCCATAGTGAAACTGGTAACCATAGTGAAACTGGTAACCATAGTGAAACTGGTTGCCATAGTGAAGCTGGTTGCCATAGTGAAGCTGGTAACCATAGTGAAACTGGTAACCATAGTGAAACTGGTAACCATAGTGAAACTGGTAACCATAGTGAAACTGGTAACAAATATGAAACTGGTAACCAAAATACAACTGGTAGTGATGGAGATGACGTGATGGACCGTTCTTCTCTCGATGGAACAGGATCATCTAGTTCTGAAGAGAATTGTAGTCCTGTAAAGAATGAAAAATTAAAAAATGCGTCTTCTTTAAAGAAGGCAAGGAAAGACAACTCCATTCAACGAGTGGAATCCAGAAGGAAAAGTATGAGACTGAAAAGAAAAATCAAGAGATCTTTCAAGGAGACCCGTAATTCTTTTTGTAATCACATGCAGCGAAAGAAACGACGGATAGAAAATAAGGATGGCAAAAATTCTCCAAACGAAAAGCAAGGTAGTACATATTTCTCCAGGAAAAAGGCTGGGAATTTGAAAGTTTTGTTTGAATCGATTAAAGAACGGAAGAAACATCACAAGAATGGTAAGATTCTGAGATTATTTACTTGTTTAATAGTATGGTAATTAAAGTATAATTTTTATCCATACATTATTCTATTATTTCAAATGTATTTGATACAGATTCCTTGATCAGTCATAATTTAAAGGCATGCATGATGCAGTATTTGAAAACGCGAGACTAATTTATTGCACATACAATATCAATGGGAAAGAATAAATTTAACAAAAGGGTATCGTTTCTCAAAGCTCTGTTAGCAGCTAAGGGACCATAGCACTCTCTTAGCAATGCATTAGCTATCGGCAAAGAGAGTGCTATGGTCCCTTAGCGGCTAAGAGAGCTTCGAGAAATGACACCCTGGTCCCTCTATGGGATGCAGTAGTCTTGATTTAACCCATCGACCTTCCACACTCCGGGCCAGCGATCTTAGCTTTATACCATGGAGTCGGTATGATTGCAATGGTACGGACAGCATATTCTATCATTTATTATAATTGCTTTAACCATCTCCCTGCTGAATAAAATCAAAGTGTTTTATTTCTGCATGTTATCGGGCAAGTTAACTCGCCTTCAGCAGGTAGAGGGTTAAGAAAGGCACTCTGCAAATATTTACACTTTGTTCTGAAAATATTCCTTTACAAAGTCTGCAATTCCTATTTTTTGATGAATTTTGGAAAATGTATAAAATAAGTGGAAAAGAAATAATTTAAAATACCCAATGAGAAAAATAACGTTCAAGATGTTCAACATGAACATTACTACTGGCCTCTGAGAAAATAGTGCCTGTATAGGTGTCAATAAATAAGTAGTCTCAGTATTATCTATCTGTTCATAAAATCAATGCATACCGGTAATAATCTTTTTACCACATGAATCCCTAAAAATAAAAATGAACAAAATTGTAAGTATCAACATGATCAAATGTTTTGTTTTGGTGAAGCCAGTCTAATTAAAATGTTATCTGAAATGAACACAACTCGGATATCTTTGGATTATACAGGAAAATGTGCAAAGTGTGGGTTTCTTTGTAGAAAGTTGTAAATGAGCTATTTTATGTTTTATCCACGGACACCACTAATAATATTACTTTAATTAATTAAATGTCAATCTGAGGTCAGCCAGGTTATAATAATGGCTATGCTCAACATGTTCACTATCATTGCCATTTTGTAAAGATAGACAGCATGTCTGTAGGTGGGTTGTATAAACGGCAAAATGAAAATGAATTTTTAGTCTTTGAGATAATTTTTTAGAAAATTATATCATTCTTTTTAAAAAGCCAAGAAAATATAATGTATGCAATATATATTTGTTATGGTTTATATTGTTAGCATAATCACGTCCATTACTATTTAGTCAACCAAAAACCGCCTATAAAACCAATATGAAGACTGTCAGATTTTCTGACGGTGAGGCTTGAACGTGAAAAGATGTCCCGTTTGGAGGCAAACGAGCAAAGAGTTAATTCCCCTAGAATGCCGTACCAACAAGGGCATTGTGGGTAAAGAACAAGGCAAGTGTCCGCCATATTTATTAGGGATGGCAATTTCTGGATTGACAGCTCGAGTTGTATCGAATTAATAGCGTTCATTCTCTGCATAACGCAGGAAATAAACGTACGCTAAAAATATTTAACACAATCTACACGTCAATATGAGTGCTGAGGATAACAAAAAAGTGAAAAGGAGGAAAAACAAGACGGTTAATGTCGCCAAGCCTAATGCTGCAAGTTCGAACGTCTCAAATAACGCCTCGCACGATTCACAACTTATATCTCTGAGTGAAAATGGGGGTGTTGAGGTAATAATAGTGCCATCCACAAATCAATGACTTGTTGAATGTTACATCAGCTGAATATATGAATCGTGGCCTTATTTGGTGATACTGATGTTTGTCAAACAAGCACCCGGTGCTGCCATGGGGAAACACAAATTGTCAACATCATTGAACGTGTTAATTTAGTAAAAAAGCATCGGGATCTTGTTAAATTAAACACAAAAACTTTCGTTTTAACTTAGTACAATGGTTATGGAGTATGGTTTGCTCAATTGTACTACACTACACGTGCACACTGTAGTTATAAATAACTTTTTCCCACAATGAGTCATGTGTGCAATTTGAAACATCCAGAAAATGCACAATCGGTGAATTATATTTTACAATTGTAACTGTACAATTGCACATCACCCTATTGATCACATTCTGCATATTGTTTGTGTTTACAGTATTTAAGCTTAAACTATGGCAAGTTGAGGCATTACATCGAGTAATCATTGATTGGACATAGTTGAATATTATGATATTGCAGTTGCAAGCTTAACCACACCTATGAGTATCATTATAAATTTAGGTCGACAGACCACATCCTGTTTTGTTGAGGAAAGTGTATATCTAATTCTCACATAGTAAATACATTTATTGGTTGAAGGTCGAAACAATTTTGACAATCTAAATGTCGACAATGTTATCGCAATGCATTGTTTAAAACTAAAATCAGTCATTCTTGCATATGTTCTGGTAGTTGAACATCTAAGTATGTGTAATATATTGTGACAAACATGCTTGCACCTCGGCCCTATTTATGATGGCCACATGCATGATCGCTTCCCAGCAATCATAAATAGGGCCAAGGTACATGCATGTTTGTCACAATATAGGGCCATGCATTTTCTTGAAAAGATCAGAGAAACTGGTTAATACATGTAACATGTTTCATTGATGATTAATATTTATCTAAATACTCTATGATCAGTGCTAGGATGTGTTGATATAAGTAGCATGGCAATATACAGTCATCATCATTGATCTTGTCAGTACCAGTCAGTGCTCACAGGTTTACTGCAACATTCAGCAATAGAGATGTTGCAGGTTTCCTCCTGCCCTAAACAGACAATCCGTGATACAGATGACGAATCTTGAAAGCGGCTTTAAAGCCCAATGAAAAAATAAATAGTAGTTATTGTAATAGAAATCCAACCCAAAAAAGTCCAAACATGGCATCTGGCATTATGTGATCTGGTGTCCAATCGCAGAGTCAACCTAAAATTGCACAATCTTGAAAAATCACACAATTCATAAAACATTTCACAATTGGAAGTTTAAATATAAAACACTGTTTTATCTGAAATTCATGGCTCGACAGTAAGGATTGTCCGCCTGCCCGGGACAGGTATTATCCACAGGAGGACAAGTGAAAACCCAGATTAACAAGCCCATTTCTCAGTAGTTATGTCCAACAGGACAAATGGACAGGTGCCTCAAAAAGTTTAGAGCCCTGAAATTCCCAAAATAACTAAATTTTATTTGAGGTAAATTCCATGTATTTATACTGAATAGTAAATTGACATGTGACAGTGAGGAATTGTTGGTGATGTGGGAAGACTATTTTGTTATCGGAACATACTAAAATATTACAAATATATATTGAAACTACTAGTATATAGTTTGACATGAACTGCATTTACCGGTACACAGTACACACCTAATTACTTCATGTAATTATAATATAACAACACAAATAATTACAATTAAAAAATCACACAATTTGCCACGCACATAACCAGTTTTTGCCGCAAAATGTTCCAAAACTTGTCGCACAATGCCAGATGCCCTGTCCAAACGTCCCAAAACACACCATCAAGAAAGACATTGATTTTTAAAATAATATTGAATTTCTGCAATATTTTCAACATTTCTTGCTGTTTGCACTAAGGCTAATATTTTAACATATATATTTTAAGAGTAGATATAAAGATATTGGTAGAAAGTCGTAAAAGCAAGACCAAACAAGCTAATCAATACGTAAGTTTATAGTGTTGTATGACATCTATGTAACCCTCTCCCTGCTGAAGGCCTGGCCTC
The DNA here is from genome assembly GCA_032361785.1 of Lepetodrilus galriftensis. NCBI lineage: Eukaryota > Metazoa > Mollusca > Gastropoda > Lepetellida > Lepetodrilidae > Lepetodrilus > Lepetodrilus galriftensis. The sequence goes on from JAUTBZ010110313.1 coordinate 8,757, forward strand.
GGTTGTATGAAACATTAATGCGTCGTTAATGTGTCATTAAACCTCCATTAACTAATGTGACGTTACGCTAGCATTGAAAGTCAATGCATGAATAACGGCTAATCACGTCATTAGTTAATGGCAGTTTCATACAACCGGGCCCTGATCACGTGCAGAAATAGAATACTTTTATTTTATTCAGCAGGGTAAATTTTAAATAATACTTAAATTGTAAAGTGTCAAGTTAAATCTTTTAAATAAAAATAATCTGATGTGCAGTAACTAAACATATGAATAGTTATTGCCTTGAGTAAATGCATATTATTCCATGTCCAAATTGCATGTACCAAAATGTTCCACAAACCTGTTAAACAATGGAAGGCAACATTTAAAGTAACATTAAAATGGGTAATAACATTATGAACTTGACGACTGCAGATTGTAGATAGTCCTAGAAAGCTGTAATTATGAATAATTAACCTTTTCCTTGCTGAATTATTCCATTTTGCATGTGTTTTGGGCATATATATGTGCCCACAGCAGTGAGGATTTTACTCCTCATATTTATGAGCCAACTATTACCAGGCAACTTTTATCTGGTAATAGAGGCAGGTGGTAGTGCAGTGCTAGAACGTTTGGACTTAGGAGCCAAAGGTCCCGAATTAAAATCCTGTCCTGGGCAATCTAATTAAAATTAGATCGAAAGTATCGCTCCAAATATTACTGACATATGCGCTCACACTGTTGTCAGGACGACCTTTGACCTTAATCTCCGGACACACGGGGTGCGCTCAATATTGGGAGGTGGCAAAGTGATGCTACGAGTTACCAATCTACCCCCAGAGACTTCCGAAAGTGAGCCTGTGATTGGTTACGGCTTGGTTAATGCCAGAGGTCAATCCAACAGCATGTGTAGCGCGGTTGTGTTAGATCGTTGTTGAGCATATGTCGGTAATATTTGGAGTGATTTCCAAAATACCACAATCTTAAATTTTTGTAAGTTAATAAATGTAGCTACACAATGTGTATGTTCCTGTAATACAAAGCAGAATTGGTGCTACCCTGTCCTTGGCATACAAGTTTCTTTATAAAATCTGCAGTAAAGAACATTCCTTTTCAACCATTTTCGTTCTCTCAAGAAGTACCGTGGTATTCTTATTTCTGAAGCATGAAATTATGGTAGGACAACCACTGTCTTCAGGCTGTATTCTTAGTTCAAATGCTTGAACGTAGGAAGCCTTGGCCGATATTATCAATTTCATAACTTACCGTAAGAACTTCTTAGTAAGAAAATATATATTTAACCATCTCCCTCCTAGTTTAGACACAAGCACTGCTCTTTAGGGCATCTCTGGTTGCCTCCAGCATGGAAGGGGCTACAATTGTAAGCAGAAAACCAGTTGGGGAAATTCTTAGTACTTATAAAACCTCTTCGGACTTACAAAGTTTAGAGAATGCTGGCCCTGGTATCTTCAGTGTTTGTGTTTGCTTCAGAAGCTTGAGCGCATGATGGATGCACAAGATGTCGCCGACATGCCACTCGCTGCATTTCCGCGAGGCCCAAACCCATACTTGGACCGAGAGCGGTGTTTGCTGTGTGGCTGTGAGCGCCAAGACCCCCCTCAGGCCGAGAAGATCCTTGCAGGTAATTTCATGGAACACTTTCAATCAGGGGTGGAGATTATCACAGTTGTCTGTGAATCTGCGGAAATTTGCTGATTTATTCATCAAGGGTGGATTATTTGACATGGAAATCTTAATTATATAGTATGGTTAACCAATTTGGCTGTTAATTATGCATCCACCAATGACGGTACAATTTTCGAATAACACAAAATGGTTGAATATCGAGAAAAGAAAAATCAACAGTAGAAATCCACCACATGTGTACAATGACAATCGTGAAATTATTATACATTTGTTTTGGATTTGGCAGATAGCCAAGTTGAAGATTAATACGGTCATATCATGTCAGTTTTTGGTAGTTGTAAAGAAGCCTGCCCCGCTGTAACACTATGCCTGTGATCATGTGCTGCTACTGGTGAACCAAGGATGATTGCTACATTACGTCAGTACAGACGTCTCGTGTCCCCGCACATGGGGTTCACACTTTGAATCGTATCATCATCATTCTCACTTCATGTAAACGCATTGACTGTTAAAAGGTCCTTCGAAGCTGTTGACCCTACTCGCGCATAGTCCCTGTTTTTAATTAATTTCACTGTCAGTGGTTTGCGAAACTTCTGCACTTCTTTTAAATTTCGTATTTGTGTGAAATATTTTTTTTTACTGCTGGCGCATAATGAAATACAAAATGTATACACACATTTTGTCGAAATGTCTAGAAAGATCTTGCCTGGTATGTAATACCTGCATATTTTATCTCAATTCAATTATTTTTGTAACCACCATTTTTGTGAGGTACTGTTGCATTTGCATCTTGTTACCATAAATGACATGCAGGTATTAAGTTTTATTCTTAAACTTTTGTGCACCATATTACTTTTCTCTGTCTTTCTGATCTTGGTATATATTTGGGACAGGTGTTACAATATTCTCTTCCTATTTCAGAAATGGATGGTGATGTCCAAAAAAATGCTGATGTCCATGCATTCAATCAGGTAATTATCAGTTCTACTTTCCTGTGACTAATTAACTAGGTGTTATTGTTGAATGTTAAATAAAAACTAGACAGTGTTCATAATAAATATTAAATTGTGACATTTGAGTGAAAAGTTCCTGCGATTACATTAGTCTGTAAATCACTAATAATAATGTTTTCATTAAATTTATGAACCCTATGATTATGAAGCTGTGTAAATATTAGTGTAAATTATCTCTTGTGTTTAGCTTCCGCTATGGGTGTGTCCTTCGTGTCGGCGAGCGGCTGATAGTGAGTTGGAGAAGAAGCCAGGCATAGAGATAAACTTGGTAAGACATGTTTTGTTACATAGTTTATTCACAGTGAAAAGAATTGGATGCATGTTATGGCAACTTGCCCAAATCGGCTCCTGATTAAGACGTGTACCAACATGAAAAAAAAAGATAATTCAATTGATTAGCAATTTCCTTGCAATGTCATTAGCATGTTGTCATGGCTGTATGTCTCACAGAGTTACCTCCCTTCACAGGAACAAGAACTCCACCTGGACACCTCAGGTCTCCAGTTCCTCCCCGATGTCACGCTAGGGGGCGCCTCTGAGCCCACCACGCCCAATGGTACCATCTGTACATGCGAGGCCTGCACAGAACGGAGGTACACAGCCTTCCATGTTGTTTTTGTATAGGTAGCCTAGTGTCTATATTTGGTTAGTGAGATAGTGTACATTAGTTGGTTGATAATGCTCAGATACTATAACTATAGTTAATAGTAGAAATGAATAATTCAGACTTTGAACGACTATATATTGTCTTCGGAAATGGGTGAAATAATTCCACAGCGACGGTAAATTCCATATTCACTCACTAACACAGTTTACATTGTTTAGTTTGTGACGTATGGGTAAGATACTAGCTATGACACCCCCAAATAATAATTTACTCACGTTGTTTAGTCATCTTTTTCTTCTGTTATAACTCCCTTAGGGATTTCTAATAATTATTTGTCCTCTAAATATTAACATTATTCAGGATGAGCCATTAGATTAGTCCCCCATTCGTTTTCAGACAAATTGAGGCTGAACATGAACGTGAAACTCAAGAACTCCAAAAATGCTGGATAGATCTGCGCTACATTGTCCGATGTTTGTATGGCGCGGATGACCCGAAACTCTCACCAGGCGATGGTGTCAAGATAAAAGATCTAGTCGGCAGGTGGGTGTTTTTGATTGGAATTTCAGACTAAAATCAGTTGCAGGCTGTAGCTAATCCTTTGTCGAGCATTCCTGCCTGTCTGTCCATCCAAAACCGACAGCTTCAATGAAGGACTGGTAGTTAGTGCCAGTCCTTTGAGCCGGGAGCTTTCATGACCAGCATCATAACCTTACTGCAGAGTTTTGGTAGTGGACCAGGGTCCCTATTCTTGAAACGTTCTTACAATCTTCTTAGCCTACGAACATTCTTAACTTTATTCTTAAGCTAAGAAGATCATAAGAAGTTTCGAGAATAGCGGCCCATGAGCTTTCAATTGGGGGTTCGTCCGGGATATGTCAACCACTATGCTAACTATTTCAATGTCGAGCTCATTAGCTTTGTATGATATTGCAAATACTGATTGTAGTCAAATAAATGGTCATTACGTTCATCATTCTTAGGGATAGGTGACACACCTGCAGTGTTCGAAATTACCGCTAGCCCGGCCAGTGAGTTTTAAAGGTAAGTTTCTATCGCCGTCTATCTGTACATTCTCTTCTACTCTCCTCTGTCCACAGACTCTGCAGTCGAGATCCTCATCAGCTGTTCCTGCGGCTGGAGTCTCAGGTGCGGGAGTTTGTCATCGAGAAGAAGGTGCAGCTACTGAAGCAGCTCAACTGCGGCTACAAGTCTCCTCCCCAGGCCAAGGAGTTCATATCACTGCTGCTGGACGAGTACAGTCAGCTGTGCCTGGTGTCCAGGATCACGGCCGAACACCTCCAGGAACTGGTATGTTGGAGCTTTTTCTCGGTACTGTCTGGTGCTTTCTCTCGGTACTGTCTGGCTAGTATGAGTGAGTCTCTTGGCTGTCTTTCTGTGGTCTCTGAGCTCTAGAATCTATGTGTCTGAGTGGGGTATCATTGTTCTATCTGCGACATGATATTCTAAGTGAACTAGCACTATAAAAACTGGTGGAAATCCAGACTAGTCAAGCAGTACATATATAGTAGTGAAATATTCTAGAAAATGACTTTAAACCCCAAATCAACCAACCAACCAATCTATGAGTACTCAATCTGAGTAGTTTCGGGCCTTTTAAAAGTGAGTTTCTTGGCAGTTGTTGAGTAAGTCTCTGGATAGTCTTTGAGTAAGTTTCTGGGCAGTCTCTGAGTAGTCTGGGCAGTCAGTCTCTGAGTAGTCTGTGCAGTCAGTCTTTGAGTAGTCTGGGCAGTCAGTCTTTGAGTAGTCTGGGCAGTCTTTGAGTAGTCTGGGCAGTATCACTCTGCAAGCCTAAAACTGAAAACCAGGGCATCTGTGTGCTAAGATCTTGACCTAGCAAATCTTCATTTGGCCTCAGAAAGTTAAGTTCAATAGAGTGTTCAGAAATGTATCAATACCGTATGTTTTTTTTTGTGTTTTCAGAAGGAGCACATTAAGAAGTTCAACGTGACGTGGGAGCTGCACAACAAGCACCAGTTCCAGTCCATCGTCTACACGGACCCCGCCATCCACAACAGTCTTCACATTGTCATCGACCAGCTCAGGTGAGAGTCTAGCACCATATGCAGCTTGTCTACTAATGTGTTCGTTACTAGCTGGAGACACTTGCGCATGCATCTGGATGCAAGTTCAATCCCGCTTCCTGTCCACAAAAGTTACATTTCTGGGTATAATTTCTCAAAGCTCTCATATCTGCTACGAAGCCATAATCTGGTAGCGATCTCTATGGTCTCGTAGTGGATATGAGAGCTTGTGAGAAACAATAATCTGTTGTGGTGATTATTGGATGCAGATCTCCTGTGGCCATTATTCTGTTGAAGGACTCAAAACTGCCAATGGAATATTAGAAAAGTGCACTGAAATTATCTATTGACAGTCTTATCATCCATGATTTATTAAATAATGTCGAGTATGGATGAAATATTCCTGTTGCAATGTAAAGCACTAATTCAATCAATCAAAATATTTTACCATAATCGCATTTGATCTGGTTTCACAAATCTAGATGCGACAGTGTGGTTACTTTTGTATGTTTTTTCAAACGATTTGTGCGTAGTGGGTAGTGATCAACTAACATCCCTATGCTGATAAGGTATGGTGGCTGCATCTTTTTGCTAAGTGCTATAGAGGTGCTTTGTATGTACGGTCTTGGGGCAGCAGTGCAAGCATCTCGTATATTTACAGAAGAGGTGCAGCTTCCAAGGAATCGTATAACGAGGACACATACCCCAATCTGTTGCACCGCTTCCTGAAATTCCAAGATGAGATGTCTGTGATACTTGTGGTGTGGCGCGACTGCCAACAACTCATAGAAGCGTACAATGAGGAGCAGGTAGGTCTCCATGTTTGATACAAATTTATGGCATCGGTGATATTCAATGTCAGTTGTCTGTCTGGGTGTCGTTTCTCGAAGCTCTCGTATCCACTTTGCGACCATCGCGCTTTTTCAAGTGTACGACCCCTATTTATTAGAGATGACTAAGAGAATGTTTATGCTCTAGTAGATATGAGCGCTTCAAGAAATGATATACTGGCTGTCAGTCATTGTGTTTGTGATTAGAAATGGTTCCTAAAGTATGCTTAAAGCTGTATGTTTGTATTATTTGTATCAATAAAAGTAATGCGTAATACTGAGATTTATGAGCATATGTGCACCTGCATCAAGATTAATACATTCCAGAGCCCTTATATATGAAACTGACTCCAAAGGTAACATTATCTACCGTAGTAAGTTTGTAACCATTGTGTAGGATAATAGCTACTATGGTAGATATGGTTGCCTTGGAGTTGCACGGTTTCGTACAGGAGGGCACAGGTAGAAGATGGGGTTACTCCTTTCTAGCTGTTCTGTCTGTACTTTCTGTCCGACGCATGTGCAGTTACACAGTGCAGTGTTGATCCTTTGTAACTGCACATGCGTTAGACAGAAAGTACAGACAATATATACAGCTAGAAAGGAGCAGGGCGGATATATTGTAGAAGGGAGATAATCTTAAGGGAAGCAACTCTGACTTGCTCTCAGAGGTTGTAGTCGGCTATAAGTATTTTCAGCTGTTAAGGTGAGGTGATGTTTTTGTTGTAGACGGCACTGAAAGTGAAGCAGAGGTGGCTGAAGGAAGACTGGGAGTTCTTCAAGGCTCAGAGAAAGCTCCTGGAACAACAAGTGCTCAAGAAACAGCCCAAAGATCGGCTGTCTCATCGAGCTGTGGACGACCATTCGCATACACACAGGTGGGGAATATAGCATGGAGTAAATTGAAATCGCGAGATAAAAATAACTAAAAATTACTGATAAAAAAATAAATAATAAAACATGAAAATAAAAATAAAAATAAATGTTTAAAATTTTATTTAAAAAAATAAATATCGGAAACCAGTGGGACATGCGGAAAATGTAGCTTGTTGCCCAACATACTTTTGTAGACAAAAATAAAATATACATACTTTTAGGTAAATTCATCCGACCATGAAATATGCTTTTTTGTGTATTCATCTGACCGTGTAATATGCTTTTGGTGTTTATTGTTGGTGTATTGGGGTTTCAGTATGGAGGTGCAGTTTACAGAGACGATGAGAAACATGTTGACAGGAACTAAGCCTGCACACGAAGAGTGCTTTTGTCCTCGCTGTAATAGAAAGCGGTATGGAAGTGTTTTGTTGAATTACAGCATGGCAGATATCTACTGATTTGTTTGATATGATTTGTCTAGGTGTCGAATTATTTTCAAGAAGCTTTACAAAGAGGTCCAAACAGACTTTGACTTTGTGTATGAATACAATTATAATAATCCATAGCACTAGTGAAAATAAATATATTAAATAAATAACGCAAATTTCATTTCATTACCAAATTTGGTGAATGTTGAATGTGCGTATCAAACTACCAGGAGGCATATTATGTGATAATATACATATTTACGCCATTTTTACAATAATGGGTTCCATGTATGTTCACTTGAGTGCTAAAATAAAGTTTCATTGAGGTACTCAAAA
>JAUTBZ010110424.1:0-16520 GCA_032361785.1 Lepetodrilus galriftensis
AAAATTATTTTCGGCAACTAATTTAGGTGTACGAACTATTAGAGCGTACGAATAATTAGAGTAATTACGGTAGTTTAAAGATTTTAATCTCTGTGCGGTAGATTGCTTACTCAGTAATGCTCCATTTTGTTATTTCATTATTCCCTGAACATTATCGCTGGAATAAATATTTTATCTGACTGAAATACAAATACGAAGCAAGCACCTGTGTACATTCTACACGTGCAGGTGGCAGCGACAGTATGCACATGGCTGTCATCACACTCGTCATTACTTTAATTAAATATCATTTAATAAATGGCAACATTTTTTTACAATTTCTATTTCCTGCAAGTTTGTCACCTAACCCGAATGCGACTGTCAGAAGAGCGTAATTTCTCCTTAGAATCGTACAGTAATCCTCTGACCGGGTGGTTTGTGTGGAAGGTTTGTAATAGTATCGCTTGCAGTACAGGTATTGTCGGGGCCGCCAATGGAGGAATCATCACCTGTCCAAACAGTCTTAAAGCGTTCAGGTGTGAAGCACATCAAAGCCAGTGAATGGTGTTCAGTGACACTCAGCTGGCTATTGGCATAACTGTTTGCTGAGCCTAAGCCTGTGATCGTACTATCATCGCCACGTTCAACAACAGTTAGTTTTGCGCGATCAATGGGACCATGTTGTCCATTTAGGACAAAAAACACCTGGACGTACAAATCATGATATTCTTGTCATGCATTTGTAATTTATCTATTGCTTGAAGCATTTTCATTAGTTTGCTCAAATTATGATTTGGATAGATCTTCTTGGCCTGCGTGACTATGAAAAATCAGGTAGATTGGATCTGCTGAAGTAGACCAGCGCACATGCAGACCATGCGAGTGGATAAATCAAAATATCGCAGAAAAGAAGTTTCTTTAGAATAAATGACATATCTAGGTTGACACTTATGTTTACTTTATTTTCAACACCAATACAAGAACAATTTATCCTTGGTTTGTTGGTAGCAGCTGGTGCTAGCAAGTTTACTGCAACATTCAGCACTATGGGTTTGTAGCTATGATATGTGTATAATAATCTTGGAAGCAGATCCAAAACCCAATTAAAAAATTAAGTGTAATAAAAGAAATAATGTTACAGTAACAAAAAGCAAAAGAAAAGACAAGAAATTGTTTTACTAATTTCCCACCCAGTACTAATGCCCCACTAATGTCCCACCCAGTACTAACATACCACCCAGTACTAATTTTCCACCCAGTACTAATGTTGTACTAATGCCCCACTAATGTCCCATCCAATACTAATGTCCCACCCAATACTAATGTCCTATTAATGTCCCACCCAGTACTAATGTCCTACTAATGTCCCACCCAGTACTAATGTCCTACTAATGTCCCACCCAGTACTAATGTCGTACTAATGCCCCACTAATGTCCCATCCAATACTAATGTCCCACCCAGTACTAATGTCCTACTAATGTCCCACCCAGTAACTAATGTTCCACCCAGTACTACTATCTATCTAACCCAGTACTAATGCCCCACTAATGTCCCACCCAGTAATAATTTCCCACCCAATAATAATGTCTTACTAATGTCGCAACCAGTACTAATGTCCCACTAATGTCCCACCCAGTACTAATGTCCCAGTACTGTGTACTTGCAGACGCTGGCGCTGAGACAGGCAGCTGGGGAGGAGGTGGCGACAGGTAGACCATCGGCTGCTGTCGTCAACAAGATGCTGAAGCGATACCCACAACCAGTGCCGACACTGAAAGCCAAGTTTTAGACGTGAGTACACCATCACATTACTGGTTCAGCATTCCATAGAATGTTACAATAGTCATGACTTGCAATTTCATCCCTCATAGGGCAACCGTCGTTCTGTGTAACGGTAGTTTTCCCCATAGAATTTTATATTGATATTACATTAATATTTCATTGCATTAACGGAACTCATCAAATTGGTCATACAAAATTTAAGCGACATTTCATTGCCCATTTCTAAATTTAAGTTATGATTTATGCAAAATAGTTGCATGTTCAACAAGGCAAATTGGTAATTTGTGAGAAAAAAATTAAATAATAAATTCAAATTGTCCTACTTTTTTGCCGGATTGAACTTGTTTGCATGCTTGTTACTTGTATTAAATGTATAAGACATGTTTTGACTTGGAGTAGGTATATTAATAAAACATATCAAGTTATTATTTTCATATTTTTCACCAAACAAAGGCCCAGAGCATAGTGGTTCACAGTGTGACAGGGGTAAATACACCAGGTTGTGTCTTATTCAGGGATGACTTATGCCAGATGTCACGTAACACTGATCACCAATTGCATGTAATTTATTTAAGCTAGCTCAGAAACTACGGCAGAACCAGTTTGTAACTTCCACTTGAGTGAGGTGTTTTTTGTATTTCATATATGATCAAAGAGAGAAATGGGCATCCTCATTGTGTAACTTTCCGGTGATTTCACTGATTTCAGACCAGTAGAATCCGATTACAGTTGTGTGCTGACGTGCCCATTGAACTGGTAAAGGATCGGGTTTTAACGCGTTCTTCAGTTCTGATGTTCTAAATGATTGTTATGAGGGATTAAGTCTGATTATAGTGATAGTTGGATGTTTGAACTTTCTGTAATACCTGTTGACATTTCCAGTAAAATAATTGAACCCACATGGTAGGACAGCGGATAGGCTTGTGTGTTGTACAGGGGATAGTGTATAATGGGCATGACTAGTGGTTAGTACAGTGCATAGGTGTTGGCAGAACATTGGATAGAACGATAGATAGTAGAGTGCGTAAGACAGTAGGTGCTGGTTTGTTAGACAGGACAGTAGCCATTTGCTTACTGTGGAAAGCTGAAATTCAAACCAGCCTTTCATATGATGCAGAAACACTGTTTGCTGTCTGTACATCAGATATAAGGATGCATAGATGTTCAGTAATGTTCAGACACCTTACTTTCACGTTACTGTGCACCTGTGTCTGACAGTGGGAGAGTGAATATGGAGTTTAACGTCGCTGCGGGATGCTGACAGTGGGAGTTATTATGTAATATTGTCACAGGTGGTTAACTCGTATATCAGGAATGTCATCATTGTTACCAACAGTCTTCTATGCACATGTGTCCCGACTTCCTGAGTATAGGAAGCAGGCTGTACTTCAATGCTTAGCCTTCAAGTCGGTTCAGTCAGTTATTGTTATCAGCAAGACTGATTTCTTACAAGTGAGATAATGCAACAGTTAAAAAGGTACTAGTATTTAGAGGACTGTTACTGTACCGGTATTCAGTATAACTAATAGTACAAGTATATTTAATTCAAAGACGATATACAATGTTCTTACAGTGTTATGTACCTTGTTGTTAATGCAGAGCCTCTTACAACATTAAGTTATCTATTTCATTTTATGAAAGTAATAACATTCAAATAGTTCTGGTTAAAGTGTCATACTTTATTCACAGAGTGCAACAATCCACATTGATGGCTGGAGAATGTTACTGTATTAATAGACCACCTCGCGTTGAATAGATTACCTATTAAGTTGTTCACACCTGGCCAGGTATAAAGCCACAGGTGCAAGTCCTGTAGTGTAGGCAATCATGTAGATCTCTAGGTAATCTCTGCATCCAATAAGCTCTCTCAGAAGTCATCGATTGAGTCATTTCCCTCTCGACATCCCTGGAGAAGTCAGGATAGCTACAGCACCTGCATCGTCGCAGTGACAATGCCTGACTTCCCCGCCCATACCATGTCATAATAACTGGTATCACCGCCCCTACCAGGTCACAATACCCGCTGTACCCTCAGTGTGATGAGTGTATAGTCGGGTGTATAGCCACGCATGCTGTACCCTCCCCTGGTCTCTTCCCTTCACTGTCGCTAGTCGCACCGAGCCCTCCATGAAAGGACAGTTTTAATAGGGGTCTAACAGCAGTGCGTCTTTGTCAACGTACTGATTGGCGGAAGTTTCAGATTTGTTTTTGTTTTGCAGGATCATTTGGAGGTGGATTGGATGGTGTGTCGGGTTTCCTGTGAGGCGGACTGGAGGTGTCTGTGAGGTGCAAGATGGCCGGCCTCCTGTCTGTCGCCTCACATCTTTGTCCCTGTTTAGCTCGGGAAGCACTGTACACATTGCCAATCATATAGATCACTTCTATGAAAATATATATCTTTACAAACAACACCTGTTCATCTTTTATATTGAGCACCTGTATTAATATTTTGCTAACAAAACGGTGGCTGTTGGCGTGGCAGCGAGTGTTTGCCTGTGCACGGAGAGAGAGAGATAGCGAGATCACAGTCGACAGTGGATGTATGTTGGGCGCAGGGCTGGGACTTGGGACTGACTATCCACGTGGCAGTTCATATACCCACCCACCTAAAGAATAGCAACCTGGGGAACAAGACCATGATTAATGGGTGTGATATCAGATGTAGTCCTCTGAGTAAACACACATTTTGTTTGCTAGCCGTACCTAGTGTGGCATGCAAGTACATGTAGATCTAGTTGTATTCATTGGTATGAATTCTAAAATTAGAATTACATTTTTTTTTTTATAAATAGAAATTGAAAATATCTCAAAGATGCAGGAATTGTCAATCTTTTAACATTGAAATTAGTAGTCCCCAATGCTCCAAGGAAAGATAATCTGTGATTATTATTACCATTACCCGGTAATAGTATCTAGCTATATCTACAGACCTCCACTTCACATCAAGAACTTGGAATAATATGGAATAATATTTCTTCCACAAGTGCAATGGAAACCATCGAAAATACAAGTTTCATCACTCTAACTAGCTGACATATTCGCCATGCAACCTTATATGATTTAATGTATTTCAATATTTAATAGAACATGTTTCATGTCTGCAGCACAACTGGTAAAATGTATGATCAATTATACTGTTCAATAAGTAAAGAAACAAACTGGTAAAACATCAAATTAAATTTTTCCAAATCAACACAAGTTATGTCAATCATTGAATTAAAATGATATGGTCAGTACTGAAATCCAAAATATCTACATTCACAAATTCTACAAATACTTTTGGAAATATTGATACATTTTTTAAAGCAAATTTGGAATTATTTTATTTGAGTAACCAAATTAAAACCTTGAAATTATATTGTGAATGGAGCAAACATTATTTTTTTTTACATACTTTATATACTGTACTATGGTAAGTTAGCTTATTTTTCTATAATGATCTATTTCTATCATAACACATTGGTAAATACTAGACTGTTTTCTCTATTATGTTCAAACTTTCCATGCCTCCAGCAAACAGTAAACATACATGTATGGCATGACATTATAGTAGTATACAATGAACTTAGAGTCGCCTTCAAGATTATTTCACGCTTATCACAAATTTGCAACATCCATCAAGCTGAATTTTGCAGTAAGCGAGTACTAGCTGGTACTGACAGACAAAGGATGATATCTGCATTGCCACTCTACAGACAAAGGATGCTATCTGCATTGCCACTCTACAGACAAAGGATGCTATCTGCATTGCCACTTTACAGACAAAGGATGCTATCTGCATTGCCACTCTACAGACAAAGGATGCTATCTGCATTGCCACTCTACAGACAAAGGATGATATCTGCATTGCCACTCTACAGATAGCGCATTCTATCAATATCAATACCTCAACAGAAATGTAACTTTTGCGAACATTGACACCGGTCCCCTGGGCGGGATTTGAACTCGGGACTTTTGGCTTCGAAGTCCAAACGTTCTACCACTGCACTACCACCTACACCTTGAAGCTGTATGAATTGATAATTAGTATATGTATGCAATGGATATTTATCCAAACGTAACACTGTATCTGCAATAACTGATTGTCATTAATGCAGTTGAATAATTGGTATAAGAAGTAGTTCCCTGTCTAGTTCTAACAGTTAATGTACTGTGTATCTATGAACAACGTCCTTCAAGAATGGGTTCATGTTAGTATGGAGAATTAGAAAATATATTAATTATTTAACTACTTATTGCGTGCAGTGAGTGTAGACTATCGATTAGGAATCGTCTCGGAAGACAACAATTTGCGTATATCAGCGACTTCTGAAAACTGCAATATGTTTTCAACACGTGTTTATCCAAAATGGACCTTTCATTGAATGTGCTCATTAAAACGGACATTTTCATTAAACGTGCTCATTAAAATAGGTATATGGGTAGGTACAGTTAAATCTCCTATTGTTAAACATTATTATACATGAATTTTCGAATGATATACCGGTATCCAATGCTTTGCTATCCCCAAAGGTAATGACATTGATTAGAAACTCGCGAAATATTTTATGCACGACGTTGAAAATAGTCTGACGATCTTGTATGTTTTCCATTCCTGTTAAATATTGGCGGAACACTAGAATGTTCTAACCAATACTGCTGTTAGTAAGTTGTCCGGCAACCCAGATGTAGGCTATACAGCCATGTTAGAACTTACTTTGGGCGGACGGAAGACTACAAATGGTGACTGTTTACATACAGTTTATTCTTCACATAAAATGTATGACATGCGAGTATGTAGATATGTACAGTGCTGGCACATGTATATTAACTTTGACACATTTACATTAATGTACATATGTACAAAACAAGCATTTAAATACCTCTGTGTGGGGGGAATCAAACAGAAACGCATTTAAAGAAATAGCACTATAACATTGAAAACGCATCGTGCGTTCTTCAACATAATGTCCATTGTGAGTAAACTTAACTTAGTAGAGGAATACAAGATGATGAACGCGGGTGGGAATGTCACGTGACATGATGGTGAAGTCGAGATGAATGAATTATCTGGACACCTCAACAGCCCTTAGTACGAAAGAACAGCGTTGGTCACGGACTCTGACTCGGAGAGAATCCATACCTGTCTCATTGTCCAGAAACAACAACGTTTATGTATTGGATCTGTATTTTGTCTGAATTGACAACTAGAATAAGCATCCCATTTCGATACATAACATGTTCATAGTGGACAATACTAGTAACGTGTAAATAGTGTTCCTCTGCTTCTACACAACAGTTACACAAGACCATCAACACGAATGCACTGCAAGTTTACTGTCCGTCGCCGTGTTTTCCAAACGTTCGTCGTCGTACACGTTGTTCCATTTATTTCAGAGCACCTCGATCTGTATTGCCCATTGACGATGAAGTACTAATCACCCTAATACATCTGTTATCAGCATTCTGGAACTGCCCAACAGAACCTTCTGAACATACAGTAGCAACCTTCTGAACACGAGCATTGACGCCTCCAGACTCTCACTAACGTGGCAGGTCCTCATCATCGCCATCTCCTACCAGTAGTTCCTGCTTGTCTGCAACATTGGACGTCACTCGCCATGGGGAACAACTCCTCGCCATGGGGAACAACTCCTCCCTGCAGATCCAGCGTGGCACACCACGGAGCCACGTACCCGGTAGGCGTGTAGACAGCACTGGTGGGCGAGTACGGATACCCGGTACTACTCCCGCTAGTGACATCCACAGGTCGCTGCCACCATCTCGTCGTACTGCTTGAGAATCACGTTCTCATCATCGTCAAAATACAGCAGACTGATTGAGTACAGTTTGTTGGGCACGCAGCAGGGTGTACCCACATCCTTCCCGACGCGCAACGCGTGAACAATGCTCTGCACAGTGGCGTGATTTGTCGGCTTCTGACTCTGTCCTAAAGGGAAAGGACAGTCACCCGTGCAGTGGTAAGCGTTGTATCCTTTAGGAGATATTATCCACCCGGCCCAGCCGATCTCATCGAAATCAACATACATCTGTTGCTTTGAACACGTCCTTCGATTCCTGTACCGATTCGCGGCATCAAATGTCCTTTTCTTTCTTCCGTTACCACCACCTTTTCTTTTCTTGTTTTCTTTTGGGCTGCGTTTCGTTCTGGTTTTCCTGCCCTGTTTATGTCTGAGGGCTGACAGTAGGATGGACTCCTCCTGACCGCCGGCTAGCCCCATCATGCTTGCTCGGTTCTCCTCGTTCAGGAACTGAATGGCTTGTCGGCGCACCGCTGCCTGTTTCAGGCGGATCATCTCCTGTTCCTTGGCTTCAATATCCCTCTTCATCTCGATGTATTCTATAAAGGAAAGTTATGATTAGTCAGTGGCATGATCTAATGATCCATCTGGTTAACCTATCATAGTCATCGCAGTTAATGGATACAGATACTAGTAGTTACAATGATCTAAAGTCAACAATCGTGAGATTATTTGTTGTCAAACTATTTGAAGAAATGATAACTTAATTGAATGTATTTTTTATTTATGCTAGTATTGGAACACTTTGTGAGAATTCCATTCCGGAAGTTACACAATTATATAATATATGAAATAGCCATACCTGCATCTTCTGGAGAAATATAGTTAGGATGTCTCTGAAGTCCCTCGTCAGTGAAAACCACTAAAATCGGTTGTTTGCTATCGTGGTGTTCGTTTCGCTGGGCAAACCGGATGTAGCTTCCGTTGACATGGCGACCTCGCAGAGATGTCGTTGTCACCAACAGCCCTTAAACAAACACAATTGTAGCGAGTATGTCACTCAGTATCATCTGAACATGCGAACACAAATAGGACATTAACCTCAAGTGGTTTTATGAATCTGATATCCAATAACCATAACTAGTAGGAGCCATGTTCCCGAAGCTATCGCATACGTAACGACATCGTTCAGCTTCCGTGGAGGAACATGTGTCTATCTCTTGGGCAGAAAAGTTCCCTCTTACGAAGGCTTACCGATGTTACGTATACGATAGCTTTGGGAACACGGTCATCATGGCAACACCGTTTTAAACTACATTGTAATGTATTCCCTTATAATTGAGCTATGTTGCTACCATGAGTATTCATCTGGAAAGGGGGGGGGATAATAAGCTTATTTGCAATCATCAAGATACCTTCTAGTTCTTACCAAAGTTTGTATCTGAGTCGTTCAACCATCTGTCTACAGCTCGTTTGACTTGAAACTTCTGCCAGCCGTGGACATGCGCACTGACCTTCCTGACGTCCAGCAGAGAAAGTCCTTCCGGTGAGGACATCTTGTCAATATCCAATACTTGATATATTCTAATCTGAAACAAATGCACTTGCTTGAAAATCTATTTCATATGTAATATGTACATGTAGGCCTACTCAATAATGCGTATGTGCAACATGGAGTAAAGATAATAAGGTTGCCTATTTCTATTCACTATTAGATAAGATTGACCGATATTTGATAGTCATCGTTGAAAACCATAGAAATGCTTCTACCTAGGAGGCTAGAAACTCTAAATACCAATTTGATAAGGGGCAGTAGGTAATACCTAATTCTCAATCCACTACATTCCTACTGAACATCTTTATTATTGACCTCTAAATTCTATTTACATTGACGGAAATATGTATCAACATGAGTTTGCATGGGCAGTACATTTTTATTATGGGTAGGTTTTGCTGCAGAATAAGTTAAAATATGTTTTTGTCCCCGCATGACCTTGTAGACATTACAGTAACGAGCAAAAGCTATCTCAGAAAGAATATTACGAAGTTATTAAATATTAACAATTATTTATCAGTTTAATAGCCTGAAGACAATGTGAATTAAAAGATATGATCTAGTTCAGGTTTGAATTTCTTAATAGCGTCGAAAAGCAATTTGTTCTATATATCTTTGCTGAAAGAAACTCGTCAAATGGAACTACTTTTTACTGATGGTGGAAGTTAAGATGTCCAGTAGAATATAAATGATACATTGATTGATATTGTATTAACTATTTGCCATGGTTGAAAACTAATAGTAATTGTATTCAGCCACAGAAGCAACATTCACATTTGATTAAAAATAAAACAAAAATAACATTCAAATAAATTTACGAGAATAGCATGTAGAGGATTAGCTAAAGATTGCTTTCATATTGAGGGGACACTCGTGTGGGTTGTATGCTAAAAACTGTTTTAGTTGAGATCTACTAGTATACACATTGAAGACGTAACGGACCCACTCTGCTAACCTACGGGTCTGACTCACAGTATACTGGAGCATAGTGGAAGTAGTCCAGAGTTGATAACGGACCTAATATACCACATATTATGAAATTACTAGGATTTGGAACGTGACTATTTACAACGTTACACCCACTAGTATTAAACTCCACATTCTTGTCTTTGTACTGCGAGATGTATAGTCTAGCATGCATACATTGAACTAAACATCTAGTCTAAGATTAGGCCTAGACCTACCACGTGGAACGTCAGTTCACAGAACCATAGTCGCTTTTCTTCACAGTATTTAAGAACATTCTGATTGAGTTTTCAGTTGATGTATTGTAGGATTATTATGAGCAGCGTCGCTGACTGTCAGTACAGGTATATACAGACGTTCAAATATGTCCGTCATGTCAAGATACGTCCACATTTGTCCAGCCCACCCCACCCAACCCCATCCACCCTACCCCCACCACTTTCCCCCACCACTACCACCACCACCACTTACTAGCTAGAAAATACTATTCTTTCTTCAGGTGATCTGTTAATAATGATCTGGATTAGTAACACTGCTAGCAGAGTTAGATACTGAAATACCAGGTACATCTTTATTTGATTGTTCATTTTTCGATAATAGACTGTTCATACTAATCGGCTTTGACCTTTGTGATGACAGCGGCAATATGACAATGTATATAATTAATGCAATAATATTATTTCTATGTGTTATATTCTTCTCGTCCTGGGTTTAAAATGTTAACATTTCAATTAAACCAGTGCCGTACCTTTCGGTTTGGGTAGATACTAACTACTAGATGAGCATATCCCTACTTACTTCTATGAGGTAAGGAGGAGTACTTACTTCTATGAGGTAAGGAGGAGGAGGAGTACTTACTTCTATGAGGTGCGGAGGTGTAGCTTCTACTCCTTCTGAAGGTCGAGGCCTCATCTTGAAGATGTGGAACTCCGCTTCCAGGACATTGCCGCCTGTCTCTCCGTAGTTGGACACGTTGTAGTGGAAGTGCATGCGATGTACAGAGTCTGTGGACAGAAGAGGTTTCTTTTTGTTATCAGTTTATTTACACGTTCCTGGCAGAAGTGGCGCGTTCGACTTTTATATGAATATTGTCCTTCATGTTCCGATGCTCTCGCCCCGAGATTAAGCTACGACATTTCTTTAATACGATTTCATGCTCAAGCTCAAATTTTATATGGAGATTTATCACCTTGCCCTCAGATTAGCGAACGTTATTGAAAAGAATACATGCATGACTGGTAACAGCGAGACAAGTGTGCATAGGAATGTGATGGTGTTAAATTGTTCATTGCATAATGGCTCTGGTGAAAGGTAAAAAGAAATAAACATTAAATTAATATAAAGTTTTAAGAAGCGGGGATCGAGTTTGTCTGGAAGGCGACTTCCGGGGAATTCAGTCATGCGAGGCACCACCACGGCGAGACGTGTTGTCCTTCCTGAATCAAGTCTGTGTCATTACTAGCATTCAGTGGCAGCAAGTCGCCGCTAGAGGTGACTGTGTTCTTCCCACACACACAGCTGGATGTACATGTACAGCTCCAATCAGGTGAAAGTACATTAAATCGTACTACAAAGGCCTGTTCTGTAACCATTCACCGCAGAATGCTTACATACATGCAGCCAGTTTGTCGTACTGATTCACTGCATTGTACTGGTGACACGTTAACTTGATGTGTCATCAGCGAACACACGGGGTAAAGCAGATTTGGGTTCACATATGATACTATCTGTTTATGTCATACAGCACAGATTTTCACTGAAGAGTAAGATAGCCATTCTGTTTGAATGAACATGTTCTAGTAAAAGCCTCGTAGGTGAATGAACATGTTATATTTTTTAAAGTCTCGTATTTGAATGAATATGATCTAGTTAAATTCAACTACAGTGATATACTGTTTGAATAAATCACACGGGTCTGTTGTTTATGAACATGATGCTGACACGGTTATGCATCTGGATTAAAAATATGCATGTTGCTTATGATTCCTGACGTATTTAGCGTGAATGTAGCAGGGCGAGATATAAGATGCTCCTATTGGTCTCGGCCAAAGAGGTTACACCTTTGGCTCATTCGGTATAGCGTTGAACTCGTTATGTATGGAAGATGGACAAAATACGGTTACGCCATCTGTCCTTGCCCAATCATATTGGCTCTCGAATCGTTCAAGGGTTGGTCACCCCGCAAAGCATTCCGAATCGGCGGCACTCTCTTGGCGCTAGACGCCTCGATACATCTGTGCATGCATGTTTACGTCAAATCACCGTCACGTATTGAATGATTACCTAAGTAAAATACAGAGAAACAACGCTGTTTGGTTTGGCGTCATGCTCAAAGAATTAACATACGGGTCACAGAAGACTACAGTTCATTGCCTTCTTTAAATCCATGTCAAAGTCTCATTTAGTCCACATAAAGTTTATGTTTTAGTTCAGTATACTATCATATTGGCTAGCATATGTGTGCCGGGTGCAAGGGGACTTTGAGCAAGCGTTTCAGTGGATGGATAGTATCCAGCAATGGTGCAATAACCAGTAATGAGTTAACTGTATGCATATATAGGAACATAATTATGCTCATTTATTTGGTATGACATCAGTTATTTCCGCCTGCTTCTCATATTTAATTGACGGCACCAAGAAACATCAAACTCGTCTTCCTTGCTACTGTACGACAACGATGATCAGTCTGGCACAGGTCCAGAAGGAGCACAATGTGCGGGCATCAATGAATCACATCCCATATACGGATTCCTTTCACTATGTTTTCTATCAAGAACAGTTAACAAATATCCTTCTCAAAACAAACAAACCAAAATCAAACAAAGCCTGTATCCCCCTTATTTGCTCACTTTGATATACAGAACGTCTGTTTTCTGTATAAATATTCCTCAGTTATACTGGCTACACTTATCAAATACAACAATGTATAGAAAAGTATGGGTATCAGTAAACATGTGTATCTATGGTATCATGTTATGTTATTATAGCCTTTACCCCACACCCTATCTACCCTGTCACATATAACACGTCCAGTACAAGTGTACATATTATTTTATGTAGGAATCTCTTGGTAAATTCGACAGTTTTAAGTACTACAGACGCTACTGTTAACAAAGTCAATGTATATTATGTAAATACAATTAACATATCTCACATACATGTAGTAATATGTCAATGCAAAATAGTAGGCCTATAGGATAGCCGCATAGCCATAGAGGTTATTCTCAGGTTCATCGGCCTTTACTGTACTTATTAGCTATAATGAGACATACATGTACATGTATATCAATATTTTGTAATTCTGGAATTTAGCAGTATTGTTTACACGTTACCGTTTTTGAATGACAAATAATTGCGAAGTGGTTCTTTCTTTCCTGTTTAATGCCAACGCCTACCTCCTATATATCCGGTAGTATCTAAGTCAGGGGACCCATTAGTCACTCTAGGATATCGCTATAATAGATTCTCTCAGGGAATCCACTATTGTAAATAGGTTCTGATGCTATATCATGTAATCCGAAACGACGAAAGGACATAGTATACTATACATGTACTTCCAAGCTTGATTTCGAAAAGAAGTCTACGTATGTTCTGTATTTGCAAATAAAATTCCTGAAAAGGTAATCATAAATCGCTAAAGAAAAAATAGAATAGTTCTTTAAAATACATAACATACCTTTACAGATTTAACGATGGACTAAAGAGTCCATCTAAAGAATTCAAGATACTAGTATATAAATATAATATATGTTGTCCATGTAAAGACATCGTTGGAAGAAAACAAGAGTTTTCATTGAATGTTATTTTTTATAATACAGGTAATACATCATATGTATTTTGAGTTAAAATGTAGCCAATCGTAAGTGTTCGTTGAATTATGTAGGCGCCTACACAGTGTGTGCCTGTCCTTACTTGATAAACCTAAGCAGGTGTTGATAACAAGTAGACAACACTATTTATAATTATGAAAATAGTGAAAAGAGTGTAGTGCCTGCACAGCCTAGGCTAGAGTAGTTTGCACATGCTGAAAGAGTGCATATCATTTTCTATTTTCTTTTGAAATGTACGATAGGCCTACCCATGATCGTATTACGCAGATATATCAAGCAAGGCACCTATGTACAAGAAATTCGTATTGGTCAAGGATAATTATCAACTGTAACCACCGATAGGCTTGAATGTTCGTGTATTAATTGAGCATATGTAAAATTTAAGCATTGGACTAAAACACAGTGGAAACAAATCAATCTATCATTAAAATGTCAAGTACTCATCGACATTCTTCTAATACGATAACTACGATATCATAACCTTATAAAAATATAGTAGACACTCCAGGGAGTATAATACAAGGTTGGACCTAACGGACGAGGAGGTTTGTCAATAAATGTATGTCCACCCAATAATTGCTGAACCGGAGTAATTGTCAACGCTATATCAACTTTCTACTTTTTATTTTCCATGTGACCACTCACAGCGGAGCCCGTTAACGATAAGTATTCATCCGCGGTACACAGCCCGTTAACGGTAGGTATTCATCCGCGGTACACGGCCAGTTAACTGTAGGTATTCATCCGGTACACGGATACCAAAATCCTGCAAGTCCACTCAGGGCGCCTGCACCTTGGAGCAATTCAGATGTTTACGTTATGTTTTCATTATTATTTATTATAAGCTGGCCAGTGTTATTCAAATTATCTGAGAAATCATAGATATTGGAATGTGAGGGAATAACAATTTGGACTTTTTTACGACATATTTGGCAAACCTTGGTACTGGTATTTACTCTTTCGTGAACTTTATACATTACGACATAAGTTCATATAGCGGTTTCAAAAGAAAGCAATTATCAATATAACCTAGCACCATTGCTTGTCCAAGACACGATTGTCAAGAACAGTTGGCTTATCGCCAATGTCTCATGCACCGCAGAGATTACTATATGTATTATGGCAGTAGCCACCGAGGCTTGGTGTTGAAGATGTTGGATTCAATTATGATGCAGTTTTGACGTCAACTGCGGTGCATACCTGAAATATTTCGGTTCTAGCGACGGCACGTATTCACATTCGCAAAACGTAAACAACTTCAAATAGAGCCAACAACATTGTTAATAAACATGCATCGCGTAAAGAAAAGTATGTTAAATAGTCTTTATCGTACTCTACCCGGCCAGGTGTTCTTCCAGGTATTTACGAACGCTCAGGTGTGTACATTACCTGTGTGACGTTTAACCCCCCATTGACTAACGTCACCCTCCTTACCATTGACCGACAACCACTTTGACTCCTTCTAAACACTACAATCCCATAGATTTGCCATTTACATAGAATGTTGAAGTACCCCACCTTAACGTAGCTAGTCTGTGGTTATTCGCCAATGACGATTCCTTTCATGGTTTGCAAAGACCGATTGAAGCGTTAAAAGCGGTTTCTTAAGATTAACTCTCAACCAATACGAATATATCCACTCTTCAGACCGTCATACACACAGTAGAGGCAGGTGGCTTTGCTATTGTAGCCATTACCTACGAGACTTACTTTACAGTATGATATTGTATATGCTTTCTATAATTACATAATGCTGGAAAAAATATGCGTTGCAGAAAAAAAGTTGGGTCTTCATTCTTGAAAGATTAAATTCAATGAAATAGTAAAATGCGTATATTGAATTGATTAAACTTGTTACGAAGCAGAGCTGAATATCTGCAATGTCTCCTCACATTCAGGATGTTTTATTACGTGACGATAACATGTTAGTTACATGGTACAATGATGAACATGGATAGATCTAAGCAAGCGTTTGTAGTAACACATAAAACACAGAGTTTTTCCCTGAAAAGCTCAATAAAATGCAAATCCCTGTTAAGTGTTATGAATCATTCATTGAGATGCACTTGAACGAGTTTAATCTGATAGATCTCATTAGCTGCCCGTGCCCAATGGGATCTAGGCATGCAATGTCCACCTGTTTGGTTGTAGAGTAGGTGTAAATTATAGATTCCAAGCAACGTTGTTCATCGCCATGGTGCCACTGGTAACCTAGTGGTCTCAGACAGAGCAGATGGTCCTATCTGCAGAGTTACCTGCCCATGTCTACCCTGGATTCTAGAATACAAGTTTCAGACACTGTTGTTGAGTCAGGATAGGTATAGTTAGCATGATGACGGAAGCGTTGTACACCATGCAGTTCAATTTGGCATTGGTACTGTTCTGAACTTATAATATTATACCAACACTATGTAATGTTCCACACTTGCAATGAAAATCCGAATCATTTTAAGACGTTTTGAAATGCATGTAATGATAGCATAGATCACAACCATGTGCTTGAAACCAAGGCCGTCGGAAGCGGGTGTGCCAGGTGTGCCATGGCACACCCAATAATTCTCATATTTTTTTATTTTTTTATTTTTTTAAAAATGTTAATTTGAAACGCATATCGCCGTACGGCTTGACTAGAAGAACACAGCAACATCCGTTGCGCTAAATATACA
>JAUTBZ010110535.1:0-5000 GCA_032361785.1 Lepetodrilus galriftensis
TGTCATTGATGTATTACTATTCTGAGAAGGAATTCGAGCAAACATTAGAGTTACTTCCCCTTTGAATGATGTATTTAGAAGCAGTCTATCGCATTGAAGATTTGTCAAACAAACAGCGGTGGAAAGCTTTTTGAAAGTACAAACATGATTTTATGTATGTCAAGTGAATGCACTTTGCAGTTATAGCTAAGAACTAGTCTAAAATAACCTTAACTATCTGTGATATTATGCCTTTAACATGTAATAAGCCAGCGCCGAGTTTCGAATATTCGCAGAATATGCACGCGGTGACAAAGGTGAAAACACATGGACAACAACAATTCGAGATGATGTAACGCAAATAATGCTTGTTTGTCATCTATGTTGCGTTATGTGTTTCTTACAACCACTGTGAAGTAGTCTGGTGGTTGTAATAAGCATGTCAATAGCATTATACTACATGCGTGTTCATCTTTGACACAAAACTCCCAAGCTGGCTTATACCACACATATTTAAATTATAATTTAATAAACGCTTGTATCTACATTCAACCTCCATGAGCGTAATTAATTTCGCTTGATATCTCTGAAATGAACACATTTAATTCATTTTGGTATGTTCAACCATACATACACCCCTCCGCTTCTCATATATAGACTCACCCAGTCCTGATAATGTGCTGCACAAAATGTCAAACATTCAAACTAGTAAACATGGTAATAAAATAGTGGTTTAGACGCAACAAGCTTAGTCTAAAGTCTAAAGTCCACGAATACTGAGTCAGAACGGCATCAAATATATCATCAAATCATCTGTTTCTGTGAATTCTACTTTTGAAAAATAATAAGATCACTCTTGTCACTATAAATAATTAAATATTACTTTTGAAAACAAGTTTCAGTGTCATGATTTACTAAAGATTAAAGCAAAAGGACTGTGTAATTATGAGTGTTTTTAAAGAGAGAAAAGGCCCGCTTAAATAATAGTAAGAGAGCAAAGGCCCACTTAAATAATAGTAAAACATAACACGAACTAATAAATCCTGAATAATAGTAAAATAAAACACAATATTCACCCTAAATAATAATGGAACCAAAATGGAAAAGATGAATTCCTACTAGATTAGCAGCAAAACGCAATCAAGCATACCACGAGACATACGACACACCTCACATGTTAAATCTCAAGTGATATCAATCACAAATGACAAGATCTACATGTATACATGATTGGGAAAAGCTGTAAACTTGAATATTACACAATTGACTGGATATTTTCAGCACAACAATGTACACAAGGCTGTGCCGATGCGGATGTCATAATAAATACTAGTGAGACTCTCACGACGACGTGACCGGTACGACAGCGGGAGATTTGTCCACTGAAGTATGTTGCGGTTGTGCTTTTTCCCGCCGCTGGCATAGAAACACGCGCACGCATCCGTACGAGTACATCGGAACTGGTATATTCCCAGCCGTGAACCACTTGTTCAACAAAGGGTCGTAGTACTCGATGACGTCAGAATACAGATTGTCTTTGGCGCCCCGTCGTCGTCCTCCGAACGCGTACAGCTTCTCGTCTAGGACGCAGAGACTGACGAAGTCCCGGGGATAACTCATGTCTGTGAGTATGTCCCACGTCTCCGACGCCGGAGTAAACCGGAAGACGCCTTCGAGTCCGACGACGTAGATCTGGCTGTTCAGCACGCAGGCCGTGAGACACATGTCGTTGGCCGGAAGTCCCGTGTCGAACGTGGTGCACGTGCGCGTCACCGTGTCGTAGCACTGCACCGTGTTGGTGACCATCTCGTCGTTGTTCTTGCCGCCGAACAGAAATATCTTCTTCCCGTAGGAGACGAACCCCATGTTTTCCACGCCGGTGACGAGTGCCCCACCTTCCTCCCACTTGTTGGACTTCTTGTCCCAGATCTCGATGGACATCAACACACTGTCCTCGTCGAACCCGCCCAGCACGCAGATGGCGTCGTCCACAGGACACATAGCGTGGCGCCGTCGCGCGTGGAGCATGTTAGACCCGCGGAGCCACGTCTCAAACGTAGGGTCGTATTTCCAGAACTCGGAGCTCCGCAGACCTCCCGAGACGTATATTTCGTCCCCGATCGCGCAGGCGGCGAACTCGTTCCTTTTCTTGAAGGGCAGCGCCTTCAAGGAGTAGAAGTCGAGCGTGTCCGACCTATAACATTCGACCTCGTTGCTCAGTCCGTCCATCAAACGTCCGCCCAACAGTATTGCACATTCAAAGTACGGGAATGAATACCTGGGAGTTATCTGGTAAGACGGCAGCATGTATCTCCGCGATGGAACGGTGTGATACATAACAGCCTCCTCCAGGAGCTCCTTACCCTTTTCCTCGTCCGACAGATGCCCGGTCTTCACCACCACGTCCAACAGATAGCACTGACTGATCAGCGGGAACTTGACGCACTCCAAAACCTTGAACTTATAAGTCAGTCTCTTGTCGGAATCAAAATCCAGCCATTTTACGGCCGCCTCGAACACCTGCTCCTCGGACGAGCAGTTCAGCCTCCTGTCCCGCAGCAAGTCCAGAATGCAGTCCACCGACAGCTTGGCGAAGTCCTCGTCGAGGAACACGGCCGGAAAATGCCGACACGCGAACGTCTTGGAGAAGTCGTACAGAGGCCGGTGCGAGTGGATGTCTGCTAGCATCATGGCGGCCAAGCAGTTGCTGTCGTTCATGTTCTGCCTGAAGAACTGGACGCACAGCTCGACCAGAGGCAGGACTTGGAAGAGGTGCGACTGGGTGAAGAGCTCCTGCACGATCAGGCCGGTCATGCAGACGTCGCCCGTGTACAGAAAGTGTAGCACGTGCTCGAACACGGAGGCGTCGATCTGCTTGATCTCCACCAACTTCTTGAAGCTTTCCTCCATCCCGGAGGAGAACATAGATTTGAAGTACGGCGAGCCTGACGCTAGCACGACCTTGTGGCAAGGGAACTTGCAGCCCTCGATGCTGATGGTGATATCTGTGTAGCTCGCGTCCATCTGGAGCTTCTGCATGTTCTCGATGAGGAACGTCGTCTGCTCCTCGGAGTGGAAGCGCTCCATGTCCTCGCTTCCTCCTTCCCCAGACATCGTGGCTGAAACAAAGCAGTTTTGTTCATCGTATTCAATGTTCATGCAGTTTATTCATTAACAGCACAGTTTCTTTCATCATATTCATTAATATTAAGCAACTATCGGACATTGTTACTGGAAAAGGGAAATTATTCTTTGTTATAATTATTATTTATATTTATTATTAATATTTATTATTATTATTATTATTTAATGTGTATATATGTTGTTATCAGTCAGTATCAAATATACCTATAATGGGACATCGTGGTTGAACATGATGAAACAAAGCTGGATCATGTTCATTAATTTTAATCTATAACTATTGGCCATATTGACAGAAACAATGTAAGACTTCAAAAAAATAAAAATAAAAATTTGTCTATATATCAAACAAAACCTTCTGGTGGGACATTGTGAATGAACATGATAAAACATAGTATTACAAACAACGAAAATATCATGGAGAGAACAAAACCATAAAAATATTATAAACCATTGGGACATATATTATATGGGAACTTTAACTTGTTGACCAACATACTGTAGACAAATCAAATATATACACTTTCAGATAAAATACGTTTGAGCATGAAATAGGTCAACGAACCGTCACTCAGTCACTCTATGCCTTTAAACTTAAACATAATCTATTAATTTCCTGGATTATTGTACAGGTGTTTGACATAACTGGAGGAAATGATTCACTGAACAAGGAGATCCTGTTTGGATTATTCAAATAAATACATACCACTATTAACAGTGTGTCAGTTACTGCCCTGCCACAAATTACTTATAATAAATAAATTAATACTAAATAGATAACCAATTGCCAAGTTAAAGAATTAAATTTAACTAGATAATATTTGAAGACCTAAACTTGCAACATGGCGGAATTCCAGTATGATGTTAATAATTAGCTGAATGAATAAAGCAAGTATGAGGAAAGATCAAATTTTTACATAATCATGATGATAAATATTATAACACATTCAGGTAAATGTTTATTTGTCCAAGAAGTAGGTCAACCAACCATTAAAATGTTGTGACTGCATACGATACATTAACCACATTCAAACCTGCAAACAAGGCGTACCCTTTGCTTATTGCATACTAGTACTACAGATACAGATAATCAATACAAAAGGAATACATTATTCTAATAGAAATTCTAAAACATTAATTTTTTATCAATGGTAAATGAGTCTCAATCACAACACAGTTGTTCCCTGCAACAAAAATACACTAGTAACTGTCATATGTACCACCTCTTCTATGTCTACTATTCTTAAGCTGAAGTCAAATTATACTGAAGAGTGAAGACAGACCATAATTTTTCTAGATTTTTCTAATGATATATTTATAGTGAATAACATGCAGTATTAAATTACTTACTAGTCATATGCCTATGTAGCTCTCAGTTTCTGCACAATTGCTTTTAGCAGCACAGACACTATTTGGTAACAGATGTTGCCAATGTTAGATGGAAGTACAAGGTACAATGCCGCACATGGTGGTGAGTCCTATAGTCAGTGAACATAGCTGTTAATAGCGTACTGCAAGGATCACATTTACATCCACTGTTGTCAGCACTGTCTGCACGATATATAGTACAAACTGACTTCACTCAACTATATGCTACTGCAATGATAAAATTAATAAACCACTGTTATCACTACTTTGATGAATATTAATATTAACCGAAATGCATATTATTATTATTATTATATTTATTATTATGTTATTGTTATCATTTATTTATGTATTTTATTTATGGTTTTTTTTTGTTTTTTTTTAATTGGGGTTTAGATCTAGAGTCGCTTTCTAGAATCTTTCACTAATATCAGTTTAGGGCAGAATGAAACCTGCAACATCCGTAGGGCTGAATGTTGCAGTAAACCTGTGAGCAAGAGCTGGTACTGACA
>JAUTBZ010110535.1:10000-16515 GCA_032361785.1 Lepetodrilus galriftensis
GGCTAGATATTTATTACTAGTATTTAGTATCATATTATGTATGCTATCAGCAAATGTAAACGTGCAATAGTAAACGTGTCTCTACCGACAGCTGTTGGTTTGCAATTATTGAAATGACCTTACTTTAAACACTTCGTGACATGCAATGTGTGACAATATAATTATGTTAATAATATTAAAATATTCAATGTAAATTATATTGAAATAACTACGCATGAATCAGCGATACACAACCATTAAATTATCTGTTCTTGTGTATACATTTAATTTAATATTTGAAAACACTTCAGTTAATTCAATTATATTGAAATAACTACGCATGAATCAGCGATACACAGCCATTGAATTATCTGTTCTTGTGTATACATTTAATTTAATATTTGAAAACATGAGCACTATGCATATACATTATTTATTAAAGAACTTTACTTCTCTAGAGCAGTAGGCTAGTCCCTCGGCTGTGTTGGCTACATGGTGCAACTGTGAGTATCAAAAATATTGTATTCTTATTCTACCCATATATAGATTTGTTTAAAAAAAATATGTTTAGGTAGGCTATTAAACACATGCACTTATCAGGAGAACATATTAATGTTAATCATGTAATGTCATACGGATATCTTATTAGATTGACCAGCTAATACAGAGGAACACATCTTAACGTTTCCTGCAAGGGCTTCAACGAAAACGATTCTAAACGGTATAAGGTAGGGTAATTTCCAGCAAAAGTAGGCTAACGTTTTAAAATGCAATATGCAATATACTAATTACTACTAAAACAATATATACTATATATACGTAGCCTACTATTATACTAAGTAATATATACTATAATATGTATGACAATTGCAATTGTATTTCAGAAATTTGGTTTTATCTACCGGTATGTTTTTATCTATGTAGGCTATGTTAAAAGTGCGTTGCCTGAAGTATGAAATACATTGGCTCAAGAGGGGCTGGGCAAATTGAAATGTAGCCTTATTGTTGGTTCTCACCGTATTGGCATAAAGTTACTCCAGAGTCTGAATCATATTTAATGTAGACCTAAATCACTAAATTAATGCGAGCACGATATTAATCCGACATGAATGCAATGTTCATAGCTCGTTCGCATTTTTAAATTGGTGTTGTTGGCATTTATAAAATTTAGAAGTGACAAGTCGCATAAAATTAACGCCACTTGCATTAAATAAGTGATTTACAGTTTTCAGTAATGTTGCATTATTATTGAACTATTGGTGAATTGGCGGGTCTAGCTGTTGATGTTAACAAGCATGCTAACAAATAATTCATATTATTTGCAAAATGATACAATTATCATGTTAATTTGTCCTGTAGTAAAGTCAGTTTGTTGTTAGTTGTTATAAATCATAATGATGTGATGCGTTATTTGTTCGATACTTGTCGTGTTTACAGTAGGCCTACACACCAATGTGTATAAAATTTAGTACGTGCATGCCCGTGTATAAATGCTACACCGTTTCCGGTAAAATTGGTGCCGATTTTTTTTTCCGTTTTGTTTCGAGTATTGTTTTACCAACAACCCAAGATGGCGTTCAGCAGCTGTTCAGTGCCAAGTCGAGCAGGTGCCTGTCACAAATAAAGAAATCCATTGCTATGTCGGTTGCGTGACAGGTATTGTGAGCATGCTCTTAGACATACTCTTTGATCTATCCGATAGTTGCCACAACACGATTCTTCGAAACATTAATAATCGCTTGAACCAGGGAAAACATATCCCACCGTACCCTATTTTCGTCACGCCCCTATTTCCGTCACTATCAGATGGCATCTTGCATTTCATGTCCAGGGGTCATATACAGAGTAATGACAGTGTAAAATCACTATTTAAGACCCATTGAACATGTGGAAATTAGTAAATACATTCAGCGCTACAGATGTTGCAGGTTTCATCCTTACATAAACTGCATGATAAGTCTTGATATTATTAGTGAAAGATTCTAGAAAGCGACTCTAAACACCAATTCAAAAACAAAACAATATTATTTGAACTGTGGTATTTATAAATAATATTAGTAGTAATATTAGTAGCATTTATTTCTCGACGAAAATGTATTAGAATATTTTACCCATTCCTCCGCAGTAACCGTGGTAACTCTGCAGTATGAGGGACATCACGGGCGGCTACTGGGGGTTGATGATCATCCTGTCAGCCTTCATGATTCAGTTCATCGCTTTCGGAATCGCCCTGTCCATCGGCGTCTACAACATTGAGTTCCTGTCGTTCACAGATGATGCGTTCTCAGTTTCCCTGGTCTCCGCCATCAACACAGGCGTGTTCCTAGGCTCAGGTAGGTACTGGGGTAGTCCCTTATCAAAATACATTGTGGCAATATTATATAAAGATCACTTAAATTATTTATTTTTTAAACGAAAATGGCACGAAACATCTTTGACAAGGACTACCGTAGGTACTCGGGGACCATTTTTGACACCAAGTTGAAATATGTGGTACAGGGCACAGTGTTGTATTCACTAGACAACCATAGCACTGGTAGTGACTCTGGTAGTGACTGTGAGGGAGAGGGAGCACTGTTTTCTTGTCAGCTTTATAGTGGACATAACACAGGAGCTTCATGAAAGTGTAATAAGACATTTTATGTGGTGAGGTGCTTCCTTAGCTTTTAGATTTACTGTTTAGACAAGTAATCATAATATTAATCTTATTTATACACATTACCTTTCCTTCACTGGCAAACCTTTTTGGCATGTTTTTCATGCCGCCTTTCATTTTAATCGTTGATCGTCATGTATGGGTGAAATATTTCCACTGTGACATAAACCAAAATTCACTAACTCGCTCACGTCTTCATTGGTAAATTAATGTTGTGACTTCTTATGTACTATTGAATTTTGATGCAGTAGATAACATGAACTTTCAGTAGCACCAGTACAGTCATAATGATAACATTGCGAGAGCATAAGACATCCTAATTTGTCATTTCTCCTCAGGGTATGTGCTTTAAGCATTGGACAATTTAGCTTGGGTTAGAGGACTGGTGTCAGTTTTAAGCACTTCTCTCGGGTTCCAATGGTGACTACAATGGTGACTACAATGGTGACTGCAATGGTGACTGCCTCTGCTGTAGGTCCGCTGGCTAGTCTGCTGATGAACCACATGAGTCACCGCAGTGTGGTGCTGATAGGGGCGACGCTCAGCTCCTCCGCGGTGCTCTGTATGCCATTCCTGCCCAGCATCCAGTACATGTACGTCATCTTCGGCATCGTGGCAGGTAGGTCGTCACCCTTCACTTTAACCCTCTCCCTGCAGGAGGCAACCAGAGATTCTCTAAAGAATTACAAGCAGTCTATTATTATTATTATTTTTTTTTTTATTATTATTATTATTATTATTTATTATTATCATATTATTATTATTATTATTATTATTATTATTATTAATCATTATTATTATTATTATTTATTATCATTATTATTATTTATTATTATTATTATTATTATTATTACTATAAGAGCAGTACCTGTGCCTAATCCAGCAGGGAGAGGGTTAATAGTTAGTTTTTCTGTGATTGTTATGGAACTGCTGTTGTTGTAATGATACTATTAAGCTTTTCTTAATAGTTTGTTTTTCTGTGTTTGCTGTTGCTAATATAAATATACAAATAGACTGTTCTTAGTGCTTGGTTCAGCTCCCAATGTAAACGAGGGGATATTTTATTTATTTATAATATTGAGGAGTTTCTTATATTTACTTTGTATTGCATGTCGCTGCTTATTACCAATATTACTCATAAATCAATAACGTTCATTGTCAGAAGGATAAACAAAGACCATTTCTTATTTTGTAAATGATTAACCCATGGCGTACGAGTTATTACAGAAAATATAAGTGAAATTAATGTTCACAGTTCCAAGCTTCAGCAAGAAACTTTGAACATTAATAATTAATTTCACAATGGGTTACATTTTCTGTAACCACTTGTATCAAGTGGTTTATTCTAATAAATTAACATTTTATTAGAAGAAACCATAGAAAACTGTGATATAGAGGTGACCCCAGTCAGCTGTTGGGCATTCATCCATCTGTGACATCAAAGTCATTGTCTGCCTACCAATTCATCAAAAAACACAAAATGATAAATTCAACACTTTTAATTTACGAAAAGATATTCCACATTAGAAATCCACCACGTATATATTGAATAATCTATTTTACTTGCTACTGCCAACATCTATGAAATGGGACAAAGTCAAAACTGTAGCGTCTTCCATTAATTTATTTTGTAACATTGCAGTTGCCCTGACGGCTAGAGGCTGATTCAGATCTCTATTCACAATTACAAGATGTCTGAAGGTTATCGATAGACACAAAATGGGTTCATTATGGGCTCCAACATAACACACGTCCCGGGTTGGTATCCAGCCCTGTTGGAATAGACAGAACCTTCAACAAGTATGTCTGCTGTCTTGAATATTCTAGTAGATGCAGGGATAGAACTTTACCTTTCAAACCTACTAGCCCGAATACTTATTCAAATAACAAATTTGTTACAAAATCTTTAATTTCTACTAGTATCTTTAACATCGTGAGAAAGGGTTCAGGCTAGTGGGTTAGTGTTAAGATCAATCCCTGCTATTTAACATTTATATACATAGAAACTAACACTAACACTAACATTTGTTTGAGACAACTAACCTTTGATGACTAAAGGTGAGGGATTCAATTAATCTATCATGAGCTGTCAGTCTCCCAATGAGTGACAGTACCCGTCAGCCAATCACAATACAGCTAATCTTCAAGTTGGGCGGGACTGCATTAGCCACATGGTGAATGTCCTTCATACAATGTCTTAGCAAGACAGAAATACTGCAGGAGACAACTTTGTAAGCGATATTGTGAAACAATGTAAATGGAAGGAATGCCAAGAGGAATATCCAGGTTCGATTCTGTCGTCAGTTTACATTTCAAGGAGACATGGGTTCGTGATAGGGTCAGCTGTCAACATTTTAACCCTGCATGCTACTAGTAACTAGGGCCGTGTCCATGGAGTATTAAATGCATGGAACTGAAGATGTGATACCTAGAGTACGTACGTGATGCTGCACAAGTTGTAAATGTAATGTTAACATTGCATGCGTGATGTAAGCGGTGCATGGACATGAATGGTTGTTGCTATGTGGGTTCAGGTATTTCATCTTGTCTTTCTGGATTATTCTATTTACTATGATTCTACTAATCCTAGCCATGTTTTATACTGCTGTGAGTCTGTGAGTCGCAGTGAGCTTTAAGGCTAAGTTGAATTTTCTTTAGAATAATTGATAATTTTGGAATGAATTCAGTCTCACGTATACTCACATCAAGTATACTCACATCACGATTTACAATATTCATTGCTAACTATCACTAGTATTTTAAATATTGATCGCAATGTAGAAATGAATCCAATCTTCATTAAAACTGAATCATTAATTTCCTTATTCCAAGAAGATTTGATGCTAAAAAACCCACATGGTTTCTCTTCCAGGCGTGGGCTTCTGCCTGGTGTACGTTCCATCGCACGTGATGAGCGGCCTGTACTTCGACAAGCATCAGAGTCTGGCCACAGCTGTAGCCACAGCCGGGTCTGGTCTCGGAATGACGGTGTTCCCCATCCTCGCCGCATACATCATCGACATCTACACCTGGAGGCCGTCCTTCCTCATCATGGCAGGACTCGCTCTCAACCTGTTCGTGTTCGCGCTACTCCTCCGACCGCTGCCGACGAAACCGCTGAAGAAGCACGGCGGAGAAGATGAAACGATGCTCGACTCGAGTCAAGAGAATCACAATAACCAGACTCCAAAAGTCTTAAAACATTTTTTTGTTTTCTGCGATATTAATTTCGATATATATTTCTTCAGTAATGTGTTATGGAATATGGGTTTAAATATAGTTATCATGTTTGGACCAGATTATCTGACGACTATAGGACTTTCTAAATTAGACGCAGCCTTTATGTTGACAGTGCTAGGATTCAGTACATTCCTAGGCTCATTGTTGTCGGGTTTTGTTGGCAACCTTCGCTTCATAAATCGAGTTTACCTGTATCAGTTTGTGTGTACAGTCGCAGGGATTTCAATAGTGTGTTTGGTGTATTTTCGCGGCTACGCGACAATGGTGGCAGTTCACGTGTTCCTTGGCTTTGGGTTCGGGGGGATTCTTGGACTGCTGATTGTGCTGATTGCCGACTTGCTGGGTGCGGAGAGTCTGGGGAACGGCGTGGGATACATCATGCTGGCTAACGGCATCGGCTGCTTTGCTGGACCCACTCTGGCAGGTATGTAGTCCAGGGCTGTGTTCAGCAGACAATACATAGCATACACCACAATACAATAGTTACTTTTCACTACATGCACGCCGGCTCCGTGGCGTAATGGTTAGAGCGTCAGCCCGGAATGCGGAAGGTCGTGGGTACAATCCCCGGTCGCGTCATACCAAAAGACGCTAAAAGGTGGTACTTGTTGTTTCCCTGCTTGGCGCTCAGCATTAAAGG
>JAUTBZ010110646.1:0-16514 GCA_032361785.1 Lepetodrilus galriftensis
TCGTTTTATATATCTATTTTCAACATATATAATTGATTAGAAGCAACTTGTTCTGGCACCGAAGAAATCCTTTAAATGCGATTTCCTGGCAACTAGAGCATATATTTGTTGTGACTGTAAAAAGTGGCATATTATAAGCATTTAATCATTTGAAAATTTAACTACTAAATGTTAGTAATGCAATAAATAATCATGTGATGTAACCAACTTTTCCAAGTAGTATAATGAACAAATAGTTGTAATATTAGCTATGTTGTTTTTTTTGTTATAAATTTTTCCCATTTTGAAACTACGACTCACTGAAAATATATTTGTACGTCTATAGATACCCTGATCAGGAATGTCAACTGCCTGTATGTCAACTACTCCCACTCATTCCCATGATTACATTCGGCTTCAAGGATTAAATTACTGAAACTGTTTAACTAATTAACAAGTGTAGCTTTGCCATTGCAACTGAATCAAATGTGAGATACAATAATTTATCTTAATTCATTTTGAAGTGTTGAATATAGGAAGGAAACCCAGTAAAACTCAGATATCGCTAGCTAATCACATGTATAACTGATAATAATACATTTAAATTGAGTTAGTAGAAATATAGGTGTGCCAAGTGTACATGTACAATATTACTTACATTTAGTAGATTTACATTTATTTGCTGAGAAAAATAACGTTTTCAGTTCAATTCATAGCCAATATACGATAGATATATACATATATTATACCTGCACTAGAATAAATTATGAACATACCACATACCATATCAGCAATTCCATTGACATGTTTCATTTCCCTTTATTAAAATTACAATATACTGATTAGGCTTTTATTATCAGTATTTATTATCAGTACATACCGACTCTGAATCCTCGAATTCACGATTTTCTTTTATTACCTGAATATCGAGACGACTGTTGCTGATACCGGGTAATTACATATTTCTTTTCAGTCATCATTTTTTCATTAAATTGGATTCTGCCCCTGCATTTCAGGCATCACAAATACATTTAATCTCAGTTCCTGCATCAAAATCTTGATGATCTTGGAAACAGTTTGTTTCCTTTATTAAAATTTAACATGTAAAACTTATTGAACACCCTATGAAATTTGTTTTTCATTACACATTTCCTGGACAGCGACTTAGTTCAAGGTTGTGATGAGCAACGTGCACCCTATCACGTGGCGAAAGTCATGTTTGCGCTTACTGACATTTATGGAAATATTATATTAAATATTTGTATCGACAATTTCAAACAATATTTGTTTTCCTTCCAGGACGTGACATTAATTAATGCAGATCTAAATGGAGTTCATAACAATTTGAAACGGCAGCAAATATTTTTCAGCATTGACATATTTTCCCCTCACAACTTGGACATGCCCAGTTCATATAAAATTGTAATCATGCCAAGGTGAAGGTCATATTGTTGCTTACCATCTGGAGGTGTCTGGTATCTGGCAAATTCTGGAAAGTAGTCCTCTATTTTTGATTTTCCAGCTCTCACTTTGTCTGCTAGAAGGTCCTGCTTGTTTAAGAATAAAATTACAGATATCGTTCTGAGCCACCTGAAACATAGAAAACACCAGGAACATGAGCGAGGGTTTATATCCCCTTGGAAATAAAGCAGGCTTTCAACATTTATGCTTGTTTGTGTTTTGTTGTATTTTTTTTCAAGATTCTTTCACTTATATCACAGTGTGTGTGTGTGTGTGTATGTGTGTATGTGTGTGTATGTGTGTGTGTGTGCGTGTCTTTGTATGTGTGTGTCTGTGTGTGATGTGTGTGTCTGTGTGTGATGTGTGTGTGTGTGTCTATCTGTCTCTGTGTGTGTGTGTGTGTGTGTATGTGTGTGTCTTTGTATATGATGTGTGTGTCTGTGTATCTGTGTGTGCATGTGTCTCTGTGTGTGTGTGTGTTTGTGTGTGTTTGTGTGTGTGTGTGTGTGTGTGTGTGTGTGTGTGTGTGTGTGAGAGATTCATAATTGAATGTCTATATACATAAAAATTACAGTTCTTTAAAAATGCTAGGCTCAAATTACAGGTGAAAGTGGAAACCTTGTTAATATTCCATTTGAAGAACACCTTTCTGTCATATGTGCATACATAGATGTATGTAACGTGTACCTGGTTGACTGTTTTGGTTATCAAAATAGATTGGCTGTGAAATGTTACATTAAATGTATACAATCACAGCTGGGTGACCCACATAAAGGTCAA
This sequence comes from Lepetodrilus galriftensis, assembly GCA_032361785.1. Lineage (NCBI taxonomy): Eukaryota > Metazoa > Mollusca > Gastropoda > Lepetellida > Lepetodrilidae > Lepetodrilus > Lepetodrilus galriftensis. The sequence continues at coordinate 2,221 of JAUTBZ010110646.1, forward strand.
ACAAATTATTGCTGAAAAACAGACATTTGTTATGACTACGTGAGTACATGATTCAGCCTGCTACTCATGTCTCACTTGTTCATAGAATTATCTCTACCACTCTGACACAGAGCTTTTTAAGCTGAGGACTGGCAAGTGAATACAGCCGACCATAGTGAATAGTTATAGATCAATATTATTGAGAAATTTCACTGAAATCTGTAAATCGCATTCAAGCGCGCACACATACAGAAACACAAATGGACACAAATGGACAGACATACACACACAGTTATACACACACACACATACAGAGACACACATACACACATCACACATACAAAGACACACACAGATACACACACATACATACAAAGACATACACACACACATACACACACACACACACACACACATACTGACACACAAACACATACATACACATCATACACACTTAAAAAAACAACATACACGTGTCTCTTGTTTTCTCGTAATACACTGTCATGTGTGCTTTGAGTATATTATCAGGAGTGCGTGATTACATTTTCCATGTGTTACTAACAATGACCCATGCGTTACTAACATTGACCATGCGTTATTAACATTTGTCAATGCATTATTAACATTGACCGTGTGTTATTAACGGGGGTAACTGTAACAACGCATGACACTGCCCTGGTTGAGTTCCCACCTGTTATTCCAGATACTCTTAAAAAGGTCTAAGGATTCTTTGAGTCTATTTTGGCTGGGATCTTCTCGCAGTACCAGGTTGTAGCCGCTGCACGCAGTCACGAAGATGATGGCCGTCACATCGTTGAAGCACTGGATCCATTTCCGGCGTTCATCTCGCTGTCCACCCACGTCAAACATGCTGAGAAAAAAAATAGCCACGTGACCGCATTACGCGAATGCAATGTTTACATTCTGGGATTCGAACCCAGAGCTGTCCAGATGCAGGTCTGACACATGGTCCGCAGTGCTAACTTTGGGTTAATGTTAATGATTTAATCCCAACAACTCAATACAATTGAAAGAAAAGGCTCCGAGTATTAATGCTATGGGCGGCCATATTGGATTCCAACATGGCGACACATAAATTCTGATATATCCCGTCAATAACAGAGCATACTTACTGAAAATTTACTTTATCAACAGTAAATTTTGTTTCAAATATTCCTGACGTTAGCACTCGGCACCGCAGTATATCCTGAAAAAATGGGAAAACGTTTGTAATAACATCGCAAAGTGGTACATGAGGAAAATAGGTTCCATGAAATAATTTGAATAAAACAACATTCTTCCAAAATTATTGTGAAATGTTATACGAGTTAAACAGGCCAGTGTGATAATCTGAATGCAGCTTGTGTCTTATTTATTTTATTTAAAAAATGTAATATTAAATTGGGGTTTAAAGTGACTTTCTCGAATCTTTCACTAATATCACGACTTGTCACTTTAGGGCATGCGGAAACCCGCAACATCCATAGTGCTGAATGTTGCAGTTTTAATTCCGAACAATCTAAACAAAAATTGCAGGTTTCCTGTGATATGAATGATAGAAACTTGGAAGTTGCTTGGAATTCAAAGAGAAAACATATAGTTATCCACAAAACAAAATCTTTTATATCATGATGTTTGGTTGATTTACAAACCTACAACATATGTCATTTCACCAAAATTGACGTTAATTTATACCCTTCACTTAACATGCACCGACCCAAACTGTAATTAATTAAAGCAGCCCTTCTCACGATTTATAAACAAAACAAAAACAAAACTCTGGCCGCACTAATTGGGTGTTGAACGAGGTTACCAATGCCAGACAGGATGGTCACTGCATGCTCAAACAAACCAGTCCAGCTAAAAATAGCACTACAATAACCCGTGAATAGCTATCCATGACGTTGGGCTCGAGCAAGAAAAGACAACTCTGTTGGCCGGCTGCTAAAAGTGCACACAGCCCAGCAGGCTCCACACAGACCGGCCTTGCACCTGAATCGATCAGGGATAACTCAAACCCAATTTCAACCTCGGTGGCCTCCCGTGTTACCCAATTCCCTGTAATTATCCTGGGTTCGTAAAACCAACAAAACCTTTGGTAATTTGCTATATGCTTGCACTTGATGCTGAGAGCCATATTGACCTGGGTGGGGGGAGGGCATACGCTATTTTGATGCCTGTGGGGCCGTGCCCTGAATAAATTAACAAAATCTAGCATACACACACGCACGCACGCACGCAGACATACATTCACACACAAGCACTTTGTACACTAGGTCAGAGCCTAATGGGTTACTGCTCGTCACGTCTCCTTGCGATTCCTAAACCGGCGATCCTGCGAAAGAATCAATTGGGTGTTCACTGCTGATATCCTTCGAACCTGTTCGCACGGCCTGCCTTGTACAAATGCAAGACGTACATTTTCTTCTTTCATAACCTGTCGTTTTAACCCTGACCTTCGCGAATATAAAGGTTGCTTTTTCTCTAATCATTCACGTATAATAATTATGCACTGGTGGCATCGGGTATGAACAAAAAGGTGACAGATTGTCTTTTATACATTATGTAGTTGTTCTAATGTTCCCTTATTATAAGTTAATGCTCCATGCAGTTCAATCACAAGGTTCCATCACAGTTTGTGTTCAAATGGTTAACGGCTTCACAGAAAGAACGAAACTGATACAATGTAGGGAATAACAAAACCCCTCATTATCAATGCAGAAAAGTAGGTCATTGTGACCTTTCCAAGTAAATCAATTTCAAAGTCTATTTTGGTATTTATAAATACATTCTTTAAATATCCACTCATTTAATTTTTGTTCCTCATTTTCTGATCATTTTCAATTGTATTTATGTTAAAAATTGGAAATATAACAATCAAGCTTTATTTTGAACTTGCTAACTTATTTGTTTGTTAAATTTACTGGCATCACAACTTAGCAAAAAAATTCCATTTACAGATATGGTATACAGTCAGACCCTGTTATAACGGTCTCCGTTATCACGGTTACTTCCCTTACCGGTCATATTTTACCAAAAACGGAAGTGTCCGGTATAACGGGGTCTGACTGTATATATAAATGACTAAATGTATATTTTTTATTATAATCTTTTCCAGAAGGTTTAGCAGTGTACTATAGAGAATATGGTTTCCTCCTCACATCATAGGTAAATTTCAAGGTCTTTTGTAGATGTGTTTTTTAAATTTACAATAGCTCTGGATAAATCAATGTTCAGCCACCAAAATTATGCAACATTATTTAGTACAGTTCTATGCTCAATTTGCAGTCCTTGTTTACCAATCTTGATATATAATTTGAGCTTGAGAATGAAATCGTATGCTAAGATAGCTACTTTGGCAGAATTTCTAGGAGACAGGAAACAATCTACAGACAGTGCATCCTATCAATATCACGTCAAAAATATAACTTTCGCGAACATTGAAAATTTAAATACCCGGTACATATATGTACATGTATCATTCATATTATTTATTTCTTCTCTCCCCATCTTTTCTTTCCCTTCTCTTGGAGCGGTTTTCACCTAAGTTCATCCATTTCATCTCGAATAAAATATGTTTAAACGTAAACTACTTTGGCAGAATTTCCAGGAGACAGCATGGTGAATAATGCTAAACAATGACAATCTACAGACAGTGCATCCTATCAATATCGCGTTAAAAATGTAACTTTCGCGAACATTGATGCGAGGCCCTGAGGGCGGGATTTGAACTCAGGACCTTTGGCTCCGAAGACCACTGCACTACCACTACATGACTAAACAAAATAGAACCATTAACAATAGTAGAAGCAACATGTTCTGTTCAATTAAATCCAATGTGAAGACGATTCTCACGCAGTAGGAAGGAATTGGTATGGAACTACATTCACATAGGCAATAATACACATAGAAACAATGCTAACAGTCTAGTTAGGACCAGTCCAATATTACCTGCTCAGTAGGGGTGTAGTCCGGCATCTTCACTATGTGCACTCGGTCTAAAAAACTGAAATGAGAAAAAGAGAGAAAAAAGTCAGTGAGGAACAAACAGTCACCAGTGGGGTAAAGCCAGTCTATGCAAAGTTACGTGGAGAAAACGGCGCTAGTTCTATCGGGCCAGGTCCACAACTCATGCCGCCATGCCTTCACTGAAATAGCAGACGTCACACTGAGACAATCATTCTGACAGCTAGGGACAGTTATGTATACCGTTAGTGAATACTTTCAGAAATAGCGTCCCGAAATAGACGGAGGGACGAAAAGACAGAGCAAACTATCTGCATATTTTCTGGCGATGAACAAACACTGCCACGGCTTCTGCAGTGACCGTTGCCGACATGCTGGATGCCAAGATATTCCCCAAACTTACAAATCTTAATTAAAAACTGGAAATGCTTGACGAATATACCTGCCATGGCGTCCAAAAATAGACACAAATATTTCTCGGTTTCGCATGCATGACTTTTAGCGAGTGCGAGAGAGTTGGGAGATTTATTTGACATCGTTCGACAGAAATATTTCTCAGTTTCGCATGCAGGACTTTTGGTGAGGCTGAGCGTGGTTGGCAGTTTATTTCCTTAACGTCTTTCTCCACAGCATTTCGCTGATCTACTTCAGTCGTGGAGCGTAATGTCGACAGTTTCCATCACGACGACTCAGCTCGATACATTTCATCGCCAAGAATGGCAGCTAAGTGACTGTTTGACGTTTCAGATGACAGTTCAAACCTTCCTACTCTACGTGATTGAGTTTGGAGCTTTCACAGTTTTCCCCACGTAGTATTTCATCAATATCATAGCGAAATGTTTACCTTGGAGAATAACCTGAAGTAAGATGGTGTCATAGACTTTACAGTGAGACCCTTGAGTGAGTCCGTGAATGTGGAGTTTAACGTTACTGCAGGAATCTTTCACCCGTAAGCATTACCTGATACAGATTAACTTCCCATATAGATGAACTTCCCATATACTGTAAATCATGAAATTAATTAATTATTTAATTATACTCTCTAACTTAACCATCATATTTGTATTCGAGAGTACTTTCCACATATCAAATGTTCAAAACTATTAAAGTATCAAATACTGTGTATAGCCGACAATGCCAACAGTACCATTAAAATATGGAAAAAAATAAAAGAGGGTATTGAGCGAGCGAATATGGAGTTTAACGTCGCTACGGGAATCTTTCACCCATTTGCAATGAAGGGGTTGTGGATAAATATGACCAATTATATATCATACGTAATGTGTATAGATGTGTTTGTGTGTGTACGTATGTGTACGTGCATGTGTTTGTGTGTGTCCATGCATATATGTATGTGTGTGTGTGCGCATGTGTTTGTGCGTGCACACATGCAAAAAAAAATAAAAAATTAATGTGTAGTTGTTGGAAGAGGAATTTTCCCCTAAACCCTCAAATATCTCCAACAACTGATGACAGATTTTTAAAAAACCCTGCCTGTACCCAATCCCCTCGATAGTCTACCAATCCCCTCGATAGTCTACCAATCCCCCACCGCTGCTCCCAATCTCCTGCACCATGATAATTACGACAACATGGAAACCTAATACTAGCCCAGGCTTAACGTAGTGAGTTGGTGGCCGTATCGAAGACGCACAATTATAACTTATGTGATAATGTTCTCACATTCACGGGCAACAAAAGAAAGATTGTGTCACGACAAACAACACCTACTAGCATAATTACGTTGGCGGGGTAAACAGGGCTGCTCCGTTGCCGTGGTGACGCGCATACACACTTAACGAATCCCAATTTAGTGGCCGCAGTAATGAGACAGATAGTCAGACTAATCAGTCTAGTACAGGTGGGTGGGTCTCTCACTTTCTCTCTCCTCCTCTCTCTCACCCTCTCTCTCTCTCACTTTCTCTCTCCTCTCTCTCACTTTCTCTCCTCTCTCTCTCCCTCACCCTCTCTCTCACTTTCTCTCCTCCTCTCTTTCACCCTCTCTCTCCCTCACCCTCTCTCCCACCTTCTCTCTCCTCCTCTCTCTCTCTCCCTCTTTCCCTCCCTCACTTTCTCTCTCCTCCTCTCTCCCTCCCTCCCTCTCTCACTTTCTCTCTCTCTCTCCCTCCCTCTCACTTTCTCTCTCCTCCTCTCTCTCCCTCACCCTCCTCCCACTTTCTCTCCTCCTCTCTCTCTCACCCTCTCTCTCTCTCTCCATCACCCTCCTCTCTCTTTCCCTTTCTCTCTCCTCTCTCTCTCTCCCTCGCCTTTCTCTCTCTCACTCACCATATCTCTCCCTCACCCTCCTCTCCTATCTCACTTTCTCTCTCTCTCTCTCCCACACACTCCTCTCCCCTCTCTCTCACTTTCTCTCTCTCTCTCTCTCTCTCTCTCTCTCTCTCTCTCTCTCTCTCTCTCTCTCTCTCTCTCTCTCTCTCTCTCTCTCCAGGGTGTTATCTATAATCACTGCTTGCACATTCCAGAATGTATCCCACCATCACCACTACGGAAACCTTTACATTCTACCACACCAAATCCAACCTCGTCATGGAATTATATTAAATACCCCCCTCCCCGTTCTTCTGTGACACATAGGCATGCTTGTGATCATCTATTCTATATATAATAGTCCTTATCAAAAACAGAACCATATTTCAATAATCTGGAAACATAGTTCTTATCATAACAAAGAAAAAAGATCGCTTTTGAATAATCACAGTTCAAGGTAAACCAAGTTTCTGATAAATTACATCTGGTAATGTTGTTGCAATTAGCATTTCCATGTTAAAATAATCATGATGACATATAAACATAATTCTGTGTAATATTGGTGTTTTAATGAAGTAATAGGAAAAGCAATATGAAAATGTTCCTTATAATAAAATACTAATTATTTTTGCTTAACCCTCTCTATGTTGAAGGCACCAGGAAATGCCCTAAAGGCAGCTTGGTTGTATACTCCCTAGGGAGTCGAGATGGAATCTGATTGCACAGTGATCCATTGACCGGGGTAATAATGTGAAGGCCTACGAGCAGCGATGGCTGGAAATTAGGCCCTAAAATCATCATCATTATTATTATTATTATAATTATTATTAAAGAGCAGTGCCTGTGCCTAATCCAGACACACATAAAAAGGGATATTTTTTTTATAAAATTATGATTATATACATCTGTAGTTGAAATATAAATATATCTAGAGCTAGTGTCAGAATACACTAGAATTCCAAGCTGGTCTTGTTGTGAAAGCTCACATGGTGAACTCTCAATCATGCCCATCTACCCAGCCGTGTACAACCTTCTGGCAAACAGACAGTATCGTATATCCCCGGTGACAACCCTAGTACAAGAGGACACCCCACTTAGGCTATGCACTCTTGCCCCTGGCAGTGGCCCCGCCACCAGCCCCAACCATGCATACATCATCATCAAAGTCGGAGAGCTGAATATATACGCTGGCCAGTCCATCAATTTCTCACAGGAACAAGTGCGGAGTTATGTACGCTGGAAGTCAGTGCGATTCTACACTGGGACACTGGACAAATAACAGTCGGCCATGAATAATGTGCTGCTATAAATAGCTCCAAAATGGAGGCGGTGGTATGTGACAGTCGGCGTGTGACCCCGTGTGACCCCAAACTGCTCATGTGACATTGTACTGCCAAAGGAAAAGAAGGAACACCCAGGCAAGGCACTACGACTGCGTTATATTGTTCGCGTATCCCCCCAGTGAAAGAGATACGGCCAATTGTAACACCCATAGATTAACGGGTGATATTGCATGGTTCACGGCTGCTGGATATTCACTGAAATACGCCTTTAAATATGAACATTGTTTAGATGAACCGCAGTGGAAATTTACCACTCCAGAGGTGTTCCATGCATACATGTCTATCTCCAGAGACACAAGAGAGCTGTGCAGTGACTTGCAGCCGGTCTCAACACAATGCTATCATTGCCGCATACACTTATTCATCTACCGAGCTATAAATCTTACGATGACACGGATAAGCAGTGGAGAATCTCTCCTAGACATCTGGATCGCGTGGCATTCACGGACTTCAAATCTAAAAATAATCCGTCACAACTTTAAAGGTGAACACTAAACCAAGACTGCTACTTCAAAACATACTTTCCTGAAAAATATCAAGATCATTATGTCCTATTCATCTATCTATATATATCATAGCCGAACATTGGAACAAAAAAAAATCAAAATAATTTTAAAAAAACGCTGGTGCATCTTTAACAAATTGCACTGGCATGGCAACGCTAATTCCGATATATATCTTTTCCTGTGCACATACTCATTCACTCAACAGGCAAACCGCAAATATCCAGCTATATGTAGTAATAATCTGTTCTATTTTTATCCAGTAATCAGCTCGTTCCAATTGCGTTAGCTATAAGTACGAAATAGTTTCACTACAGATAACACGGTCCTGGGCCAGATAGTTTCAGACAGAAGATGTCATTACAACTTCCTTGTCAATAACACAACATGAAAATAATCCAGACAGCGTTTTGTAGGTATCTTAATAATTGATTGGCAGCTTAGAATAGAGAGAGAGGGGGTAGAAAGAGAGAAAGAGAAAGAGAGAGGGGGGAAGAGAGAAAGAAAGAGAGAAAGATGAGATAGAGAGGAGAGAGAGGAAAAATAGAAATAGAGAGATAAAGAGAATGAGATAACAAGAGAGAGAGAGAGAGAGAGAGAGAGAGAGAGAGGAAGAAAGAGAGAGAGAGAGAGAGAGAAAGAGAGAGATAGAGAGAGAGAGATAGAGAAAGAGTGAGAGAGCTAGAGATCCACTTTTTCTAAGTTAAAATTAAACAAACAAAGACTATATTTATTTTCCATCAGGTCCATTATAAAGTGGGTGTACGATACTGCAACACACTGCTAGTATACTAAATTACAGGTTACAGTGATCTACTCTGCCTACAACCAGTAACTACAGCCACGGAGAGAAGGATCAGTGTTGATACACACAGTGTTGGTTACTACACTGGCCATGCCGCACACACAGCACACAGCGGAGGAACAAGTCCCACTCTCCACACACACCCACCCCGCCCCGCCATACCCCACCCCCTCCCCATACAGCTTACTGCAGCGCAGAAGTAATGCATTCTCTCCCAGTCCCCATTATGGATTTATTTCAGGCAGGAGGTGATGACCTTTAACTCTAGGATGGCTATTTTTAGCAACAGTGAGTCAGGCCAGGTCTATTTATAAATAGCGGAATGGAGTCTGGTTAACTGAGATGAGCAGGTCTGTGATTTAGCATGACACTCGGCAACACAACAAGGAAACTGGTTGCGTTTCTCTCTGTGTGCATGTGTGTGTGTGTGTGCGTGCGTGTGCGTGTGCGTGCGTTCTTAACATGGAGACATACTAAACATGCCAGAACCAGGCTATTACAAGGCTATTACAACCTGGCCTATAAAACTACAAAGATGGCAGGCCCATGTTAACACGGCTTGCAAATGAAACGGACATAACCTCACATAGTTGTAGATGGCTTGCCACCACGACCACCGACACACTTCAAACAGGAATAACAGGTTGTGCTTTTCCCCCCTTAACTTCAATGTCAACTGCCAAGTGCCTCCCGAACCACCATTAATAGAACATTGCATACACATGCACTTCCAGTGTTCAATCAGCTGTACGACCAAACTGCATACAAATCTGACCCGAGTCCTTACCTAACTGAAAAACATGTCGCCAAGGCAACTGGGAAATACTATATATAATGCAATATTAATCTTTCATGTAATGTTAATCGAAGAATATATATAATGGATCTGTAGTTTATGTGAACAAACGGTCCTCTCCCCTTAAATCGGGGAATGGATCATGATGGTAATGGGCGATTCTGTGCACAAGACATATTTACTACGCACAGATATAATAAACCATATTATGGTAAGTCCCAATCCACCGCATGCTTGGAGAGTGCAGCTGGCAAAGACATCCTGAAAATGGGAGTTCACAAAATACTTTTCAGCCGTATTCCAAAGTAAGAGATGAGTGGACCAGAGAGCTGAGGGGATCTATTTTGATATTGTGCATCTTCTGCAGATTTCCCCCGCACTACCCACATTCTGCCGCATGCACCGAGTAACCTATTAGTTACACAGAATATGCAGTCATACACAACACATGATATATACAATCATACACAACACCTGATATATACAATCATACACAACACCTGATATAAATATTTATATACAATCATACACAGAACCTGATATAAATATCTATATACAATCATACACAACATGTGATGTAAATATATATATACAATCATACACAACACGTGATATAAATATCTATATACAATCATACACAGAACCTAATATAAATATCTATATACAATCATACACAACACGTGACATACATATCTATATATCAATAAATAAATAACTTGCTAAATAATAATATTTGTGCTCCGTGTTCATGTGTTAGTTATGTTTTTAAGCAGAATGCTTTGCTACATTCACCCTTCCATGTAGAGATTGTAACTCATCCTCAATATCTATAATATTATGTATGGTAACAAGGCCTGTACATGTACATCGGACATACATCAGGACGTAAAGCATGGAGTAAATATACGCAACTTTCATGAAACACAGGCCAGGATTTGATCAGTGAGAATGAGCGAGTGAGTATGGAGTTTAACGCCACTGCAGGAATCGTTCACCTATTTGCTATGAAACGAGAGTAAGAGTGTGGTTACCATGGTTACTACTATGTCTGCATATATTGACTTCTTAATGTTGTAGAACGTTAAAGAAACTGCTACCTGTCCAAACGAAAATAAAGACAACCATATTTTCGATATCACTACGATTTAATGTTGTCCAATAAACATTAAAATATTTCCTAAAGGTTTATTAATAAATTATTGATACAATTTCAGGTCCTTGATGCCATTAAGTGTTAGCATGTTACTTGGACACCAATTAGATAACATGGGATACACCATTGGCACCAAAATGTCGCATTTCGATAGCCGCCATCCATCTTGGTACCAGTCATGCTTTATGAAAGATGGCCTCACAATTGCTGTCGTATTTCATATTTTATGAGGTTCGTTTCAGTTGACATTTCATAAGTGCCCAGAAATAGTTCCTGCTATGCCCATCATTAATGAGGAATATATTTGTGCTTCTAAAGCTGGGAGAATAAATGTCTCAGTGCGGCTTTGTCTGACAGTGGCGGGGTTAAATCTGTAACTGTTTCATGCATTACAAACACAGACAACTGATCATCATAGACAGTGACAGAACAGACAACTGACCATCATAGACAGTGACAGACAATGAAACAAAGCACCCTCTTTATTAAACTACAACACTTTTAATTGATAGGTTACATATAGGGTAAGCTAGGAGATCCCCTGGTGAAGTTTACATGATGAGATAGTAGGTCTCCTGGTGGCATTTATATACAGAATATGTTATCAGATCTGCTGTTGAAGTTTACATACAGAATACACTATCAGGTCCCCTGTTGAAGTTTACATACAGAATACACTATCAGGTCCCCTATTGAAGCTTACATACAGAATACACTATCAGGTCCCCTGTTGAAGTTTACATACAGAATACGCTATGAGGACACCCTGTTGAATTTTACATACAGACTACGCTATCAGGTCCCCTGTTGAAGTTTACATACAGAATACACTATCAGGTCCCCTGTTGAAATTTACATACAGAATACGCTATGAGGACACCCTGTTGAAGTTTACATACAGAATACACTATCAGGTCCCCTGTTGAAGTTTACATACAGAATACACTACCAGGTCCCTTGTTGAAGTTTACATACAGAATACACTATCAGGTCCCCTATTGAAGCTTACATACAGAATACGCTATCAGTTCCCCTGTTGAAGCTTACATGCTATCAGGTCCCCTATTGTCGTGAAGTTTACATACATACTACAATATCAGGACCTACGATATGAGTTCATACTATAAGCCAGCATATCTCTTGATTGAATTTACATACACAATACACTATCAGGATCTACTACAAGAAGCTAGCAGGACCCCTAGTGGAGTTTACAAATGGAGTCATCTGCCAGGTCCCCCGGTGTGTGTGCACTGTAGTATGACCTGCCAGGGAGTTCAGGAAAGCAGGGCAGAACACATACACACAGGTTAGTACAGCCAACATGGGGCAAACATTGGCTTGTTTGATAAGCAGCTAAATTTAGCCAGGCCCATTGAAAAGAGATCTAAACTTAGAAGAAGTGAATGGTGCATTAAATGAAAACGTGTAGGCTGGAAGGAACAGGGAAAGGAGGTGGGGTTGGGGTCCTGGTCTAAGCATACGTACAGACACACACACACACACACGTACGTACAGGTATACAGTGGAGTACGCGGGAGCAGACAGCCATGGAACGGTCTGTCCACAGCAACCTGCCGATATACGACTAGCTGTTAAAAAAACACCATTGCCCCCACGTCCAGCCGTGTACTACTACTCTATCAGTACATACGTGACATGATAATCAATTCCAACATGGCTGCCATACCAGGTCTACCTTAGTTCCAGGTATGACAGCAGATGCTCAGAAACCTTCTCGGAATTGAGTACATGCAGTCAGATGTAAATTAGTTTGAGGGAGAATAGCGTGTCGACAAACTGCCGATTTAATCATAATGGGATAGTAATTTTCATAAGATTAATATTATCCACAGGATTCTAAATCTGCGGGAATGACAAGGCAAATTGTTTCTCCTACTTTCTGTTTGAGTATGCGTGGTGTTTATTCCGTGTTAATCGATCAGATATTTGTTGAAGACGTGCTTTCGTTGAATTATTTAGCAACATGGCGAGAATACACGAGAAGGGAAGTAAAACTTTCACGAAAAACATCTCAAGGACAGCACAACTCTACGACATAGCTATCATTCATAAACCTCCACCATCTTAGCCATAGAGCATTATTAAAACCTGCCACTCGTTTCTCTGTTGTGATGTCCAGTCTGATAACAGGTCAGATACCACGATAACAGGTCAGATACCACGATAACAGGTCAGATAACAGGATCTGATACCAGCCTATGAACTTGCCAGACCGCAGTAGCGAGTGTATGACAGGCTTGTGACAAATCAGGAGCAAACATGTGACAGATTTGTGACAACTCGGCAGCAAACATGTGACAGATTTGTGACAACTGCAAGACAATTTGAAGACAAACATGGAGTCTATTAGTGCATGACCAGCTGATGACCAAGGAAGACTTCATGGATGGACGACTTCATGGATGGATGAGTATCCTTAGGATGCTTCATGGATTGTAACAGTGAAATAGGACGCTACCGACACTTTCTTACATTGTGGTTTAGACTCGCTTTCAAGATTCTTTCATTTATATCATGGCTTGTCAGTTTAGGGCAGGAGGAAACTGGCAACAACCATTGACTGATTGTTGCAGTAAACCTGTGAGGACCCGGTGGTACTGACAGGTCAAGGATGATATCTGCATTGCACTAATGGATAATTTTCGTCAACAATTGTTTGACTACTAAAGGACATGTATTTATATTGTAATAAACCTGATTTTTTTTTTACCTTTGACCCAAAAAACGAAAACTGCAACCTTTTGAAAATGATGTCAGCTCCTACTAAGCACAGTTCTTACGTAAACACCATATTTTTAGAAAAAGATTACCAGACATGCTGACCGCCTCAAACAAAAGATGCTCTGGGAGAGAAATCGCGATGGTTTTAAAGGATAAATCCTCAAATAAAAGACTTTCAAGGATTCCATTGCTTGCATGGAGACCTGCGTGGGTTAATACCGGGGGATTTCATAGCATCAGGTATGCAAGGCCAGGATGCAACTGAACGGATGAACCGCGATTACTTTCCAGCTGACTCTTGGACGTATTTAGACGCCTTCTCCCCGCAGAACCTACGCTCGGGATTTGACGCAGCAACCGCTGACTCGCATCGCGATTACGTCAAGGTCGTCATCGTGGCAATTCGACCGGGATGGCGACGACGATAACCCGCCGATGACCGACAGCGAACTGGGGACCGACCGCGAATTGGGAGAGCCCCCCCCCCATTCGGTAATAACGATGCCGGTCCTGTGACACAGTTGGTGTTTGATGGACTCGGGCTGCCTTCAGAACTGCAGTACTTGTACATTAAACAGATCAATAAGCAGTGGGATGTGGCCTGCAATCTACTGTTCGGCTAAACACCCAGCTAAATCTATAGACCTGTGATGAGAAATCTTCTCCCCGCAACCAGCTGATCAATAGGCCAATGTATCACACAGTGTTCCCCCCCCCCCCCTCCCCCCTATTGCAG
>JAUTBZ010110757.1:0-16509 GCA_032361785.1 Lepetodrilus galriftensis
TGACGTGCTCCTCCATCATCTCTAGCTTGAGGATGCTGCAGAGTTCGGCCAGCGTCTCCAGGTGGTTGACATGGATGATCTGAGGCCGCAGCACGTCGTACAGGTTGTTACACAGCCGCTCCAGCATGTCACTGAAACAAGACCACAGTCTGGACACCGCTCACCATCACACAGTCTGGACACCGCTCACCACCACCAGACTCGAACACCACTCACCACCACCAGGCTCGAACACAGGACTACATAGATCAACAGGCCACCCACAGCTTCTTACAGGACAAGCCACGGCATCATGAAGGATGCCAATGCTGTGAATAATGTTGCAGTGTGTGATATATAATGCTCCTGCTGGTCTTGGAAAGAGGGGTTACTCCTTCCCTTGGCTCAGTCAGTGGTGTTGGGACTCACAGGAAAATGAGGTTTGAATCCCATGACTGACATACTTCTGGTACACACAGTGCTCCCTCGATATAACACTGAAGTTGGGGGTCCATGACATCCCATCCGCGTTATAATACCAGTGTTATATCAACGAATATAATTGGAGAAAAAAAAGAAAGAAAATTAATTAAATATATATTTTTTTAAATGGGGTCCACGTTGGACCATGTGTTGTATCTGAATCTGCGGTGCATCGAAGAGCGTTATATCGAGGCAGCAATGTACATGCCATTGTAAAATCACCTCTGCAGTTTACAGCGGCCACCTCTACTGCTGCTCATCAATTTAAGTTTGTATTTTATCGGGATGATTACAAAACTGATCCTATTTTCAAACATGATGAAAAGTGACAAATTCTTGAAGCTCAAATTTAATTAAAGTATTGAAAGTTTTTCCATCTTACTGAATAGCCATAGCATACAGACAGCACTATTGCCTAGATGGTAGGCAGCTATGTTGCAGGGCTCTGGACTAACATATGCCCGACGTACAGAGGCAAGTTAAATTGTACTGCGGGCAACCTACATTTTAACACCTTTGGTGCCATTGCAACTTGCCCTGACTTGCTCTGCGGGCAAGTAACTCAAAATGTTAGTCTAGAGCCCTGTGTTGTGTACTCACTCGAGAAGTGGGGTGGGTTTAGTGAAGAAGTTGAAGAACAGCTGATACTCGTCTTCACACACATGAACCATGAACGCACAGCCGCTCAGCATCTGTAGAAATACGACACACCGTCAGGCACACATTACGTCTCAATATAGTGTTAACTGATATGTACACCTCATTTAAATTGGTTGAAAGTTTTCAATTAATTAAAAATTCTTGATTAATGTAAACGTCTTGAATATAAACTCAAATCTCAACTGACTACTGTAAAAGTTAACTCTCTACCCAATGGCCGTCAGTAGACCTACCAGAGCACAGTGATCGCGCACGTGTTTGGACGCCAGGTCTGCTATGGTGTTAGCTATGCTGGGACCTAGTAGTGTCTCCCTCTGGCTGAAGTAACAGTGGTGACAGTCTCCGAGAACGTCTGCATATCTGTGAACACAACACACTAGTATTAGTAACAGCTTAGAGCGCATTGACTTGTTAACTGGCCTGGCTACTGTGTGAATGGATGCCAGAAAAACACCCGATAGATTCATTTGCGAGTGAGAGGTGCAAGTGGTTAGAATACATCAGCACAACGTGCTGTTGACAGGTTCTACAGGTCACAGACTACTATTAGGACAATACCGGTAATAATACTTTGGCAAATAATAAATTTGGAAGAATTTAAAGGAGATAATGATGAATACTTGGTGAGTGAGTGGAATGAGTGGTACAGACAGTGGAGTGAGTGGTACAGATAGTGGAGTGAGTGGTACAGATAGTGGAGTGAGTGGTACAAATAGTTGACCTACTCTGATGATTTGTCCACTCGGATCTCCAGCTGCTCTGTGAGGGACTTTATCCGTGGAGCATTGGCTCGGAATTTGCCGTAAAATAAAGTAAACGCATTGTCTGCCATGTTGGATACATCCTGTAACACAATCAGAATTGTTTACAATATAGGTGGCCAGATACACGATCATATTGCTTAACCGTCTCCCTGCTGAATAAAATCAAAGTGTTCTATTTCTGCATGTAATTGGGCAAGTTAACTCGCCTTCAGCAGGGAGAGGGTTAAAGGTATCATACGGGCGAGTAGAAATTTCATGTTTTGTTATATGTATATCATTATTTAGGAGAGTACGTTTTAAAGTTAAGTTCCAACTCTGTAAACCTTTACTATTTCTAGTTACTTCTAGGAAAGGCATTTACATTACAGTTATGTCATCCTCTGCAATGGGTTTATTAATAAACTTTAATATTCATATAAAATAAAAATGCATATATTTTATTTTTATTTCAATTATACTTTTATTATTATTATTATTTTTTATTTATTTTTTTTTTTTTTTAATATTGATGTTTGGATGCATTGTGAGTGTGATATATATACAACTGCATTGCCAAATAAATAGATCTACATACCTATATTGAAATAGCATTATTACTATTAGACAGACTGGAACATCATCAATGTACAAAACCACCCACACCTTTGAGTGCACACACATAATCTGACTAGCAGCCAAAGGGTTGCTGACAAAAATCTGCTTTCACCTCGAGCCAGATACTAGTAATCAATTTAGAGTTGCCGGGTTTAGCTGTCTGCAGATACCACGTTCATTGAGGTAACTAACTAACTGGCTGGTGGAAAATAGATAGTTCGGTGGCTTGCTGGAAATACCTGGTATGGGGGTATCTGAGGCGTATCTTGATAAATATGTACTTAGTCATGTTAGTTATCCCACACAAATCTCTCAGCCAGTCACATGACCTCTCATGTAAAAGGTCGCACTCCTGCCCCCTTGTTTGAAAGATGCATTACATTGTAAAATACCTGACTCTAGCCTGTCCTATTTGTTTTGAAATGATGCAGGTAGTTGAATAAATATTACCTAATTACATTGTGGAGTGAATTAGTCATGTGTCAGGCAAGTCGATGAAAATAAACCACCCATAAAAAAAAACTAAATTGTTTATCAGGTTAATTATCAGTAATAATTAAAACATCCGAGAAAAATGACAACAGATTTATAAAGACTTTTTCTATGGTTACAAATGCATTCAATTGATATATTATCGCAAACTTATATATCGGTCTGTATTTACTCATTATTGTCCAGCCAAATGAATTACCATTCTGACAGTGACACACTATAGACATTATACTTTAATAGACCAAACACAACAGCTTACATTTATATTATTATTATGTCCTAATTGATTTCGATAGATCGTAATGCTGGCCGCACACTAGGGATTTTTAGTCTCGCCGACCAATCACAATATCTAGCATTTTTTTATATTTGGCGCACCACACACCAGGCGATCGAAATCAAACGCAAATCGCTAGTGTGCAGCCATTATAAGACTACCTATATTTGTTTTTATTATGCCTAATAATATTACAATATTACAAATATTATTTTCCGAGATATATTTTCAAGAATACACGTTTTCATGCATCAAATTACCCACAAAAAAAAACACATCGAAATAAATTGTTTTTCTGTCGATCAGGAGCACTAAGAAGGGGAACACTAAGAAGGTGATCTACAACATGCTAAAAATCTGTGGCACATGCTTTGTTAGCTGACAATAACATCCGGTGTAGACAAAAACAAACCAATCCAGCATTATAGCTGATTCATCAATACGATAAATCTTGGAGAAAACAATAAACATGGTGTACTATAGTACTTCTTTGTGTTTTCTACAAATGGAAGATTCTGGTCCAGTTCCTTTAACAAAATTCCTTGAACCTGAGAGATGTTTAGAAACTGAAGATGTGGGGAGTGAAGGAATCCATATTTTGATCAATATCTCCAAAGCACTGGATATGTATGAGCGTGAACACATATTAATTGTATGTCATAGACTATGAAACTAAACATGCACTTTATATACCTACGTGGTCTTCACCCTGCTGAATAATATATTAATCTCCATTTTTCTGCTTTGATTGCCCGGAATTGGAGCCAGGATGATATAGTTAATATATTAAATTATTAATGTTGATATTGACATAATAATCAAATATACTGCCCAACAAGGAACTAAACCTACAATCAATTAACAATGCCAATATTGTGGATTGGAAGCGCCGATGTTTAGAATGTCTTATTGGTTCACCAAGAGCAAGTTCTTTGCCAGGAGTGGATTGGAAGAACCTACAGTTTTAGATGTCCTTTAAACATTGGTTCATATATAGATTGAATGTCCTATGATTATGTACATTGGTTTACCATGAGTAAGTTCTTTGCCAATAGTTGGTTGGAAGCACCTACAGTTTTAGATGTCCTTTGAACACTGGTTCTCTAAGATTGGAAGAACCTACACTTTAGAATGTCTTATGTTTATGTACGTTAGTTTACCATGAGTAGGTTCTTTGCCAATAGTGGATTGGAAGCACCTACAGTTTTAGATGTCCTTTGAACACTGGTTCTCTAAGATTGTAAGAACCTACAGTTTAGAATGTCCTATGTTTATGTACATTGGTTCACCATCAGCCAGTTCTGTTCTGTACTAGGTTTATGTACATTGGTTCACCATCAGCCAGTTCTGTTCTGTACATTAGTTTACCATGAGTACATTTTCCCAATTGTAGATTGGAAACACCTACGGTTTTATATGTCCTTTGAACACTGGTTCTCTAAGATTGGAAGAACCTACAGTTTAGAATGTCCTAGGTTTATGTACATTGGTTCACCATCAGCCAGCTCTGTTCTGTACTAGATTTATGTACATTGGTTCACCATCAACCAGTTCTGTTCTGTACTAAGTTTACTGTATGTACATTGGCTCAGCATGAGCAAGTTCTTTGCCAGATTCATATTGAAGAACCACCAGGGGGTTTACCATTGTATACGGTATGCACTGTACGCCAAGAGATAGTCCTTCACTTTTATGTAATAACAGATTCCCAACTTTCAGGCAAGGTCATTGTACACTGGCAGTGAGTTGCTAATGCTTGTCTGTAGAACTCTTGAAAAACCTGTCCTTGGAATGCTCTATGTTATCGGAATCAATTTACAATCCCGATAAAAATGTAAGAATTACATTTGTCTGCGTCAATGTTTGACAGTTCTGAATCATTTCTAATTCTAAACTTGTAATGGTGGTGGGTTATTCAGAACAGAAGTAATTGTTTAGGTTTTCATTTCTTTTGATTGATGTGAATAAAAGCTAAAGAGATTATTATTGGCATGCAGATTCTTAATTTATTTTTAAAACTGGAGTTCTTCTGCAGCAACTAAAATTGATAAACAATTAGAAATATTTGTTTCAAACATCATATTTTTTCCAAAGCTCAGAATTTCTTATACCATGTGCATGTCAGTTATATGTAAGCCTTATATATGTAGGTTATTCACCCTGACTTGTAATTCAGTTAGACTACTACAATGTTTAAGTCTATTAGAATACTCATGTACCCTTATGAGATTTCTTAGAACAGTCACACACCCTTCTGAGGTCTGATAGAAAACTCACACACCAATCTTGTAGAACACTAACACGACCTTATAGGAGCTGCTAGACCACTCATACAGTCTAGTACAGTCTGTCAGACTACTCATGGAATCTTATACAGTCTGTCAGACTATTCATGTAACTGAAGCTCAAGGAATGTCAGAGAATTCGTCTTCATTGACTCTCCGTAAGTGCTGGAAAGAAAGAAGCATCAAATGGATGAATGCGGATCAAATATGGTCTTCAAGAAACATCCGTACCCACATCCTGCTACAGGATTTTCGTATTATGCATGACGGGAATATTTTGATGGGCACCATGCCGAGGCAATAGATTTGTTTTCAATTTTTATGAAAACATGCCGTGAATTTAACAAGTTGGGAGTAACTGCCAATCTGTAGTTCAGATAAATTTGACGCAAATATTTAGACTTGTCATCTTGACGAGATTAATAATCGATTACAATATTTTTTAGTGATTTTTCTATCTCATTTTAAATTGCATGTCATGTATATTACCTCTGTTATTATGGCAGCCACCATTACTTTCGGGAACTTTCAGTAATGGAACTAATTTTAGAACTCTGACACGAGTTGCTTGTCTGTCAAACCTCTTCCCATTGTGCTACTTTTTAACTATATGGACCACCTTGTATTTTTACATGAGCACTGAAATTCTGCAATATTAGTTGTAGTATTAGATATAATAGGAGCTAAATGCCTGCAGGCAAACTGTATCCATGAGATATATTAGTATTCATATATACATATTTTTAGTCATTTGTGATGGTAATGTATTGGTATTGGTGACCTTGTTCCATATGAGGTACCATGCCCCATATACAGATGACTGTATCCAGGCCTATGCTTGTCCATGCTAATATCTGATCATCATATAAAGGACAATGCTCCAATTTTGGTCCTCTGGAATCTTGAACCACAGCATGGCAATTTTCCATGGATCCACAGAATCAGCTGATGTATTTGTCCAGGGGTCAATTTATTTGCACTGGACGTGACTTGAGACTTGCAGCTCCCAGACCACAGGCTTGTTTTCCACTGAAATTACAATTGCCTATTGCCGTGCTTGGTACTAGTGTGCCATAGACATCAATCATCAAGTTGGTTATTTAGGGATCTTGTTTTCCTCTTGCGTAATACGTTCTTTAATGCTTAGGAAATTCTTATATGCTGTGGTCTGATTGAAATATGATTTCAGTATTTAATGTAGGAACATTTTATATTTGTAACGCTACAACACCATGTAAATATTACAGAAAAATACATATTTATTATGATGTGATATTATATATCACATGAAAATTCCGTAATTGTTATGCTATGATCTTAATATTTCAGGCAAATTCCATATTGTGATATCAAAATGCCTGCCATCATGACATCTGCTAAAATCTCAAATAAAATTTGACAAGCAATCTCGCACCTAGGTCTGCAGTTCACAAAAGGGTCGTACTGTAGGCCAGGCATAAATCAAAGTGTAGTTAATGGTTTTGCTGCAGCAGGATACGACATGAGCCTGGATTTATGCCCGGACCACAGGTATGACCCGTTTGTGAAACCCAGACCGCACTCCAGATGATTTATTGAACTCCAGCATCAATACTTTGAGCACTGTGCAACATGAAGTACCGGTATGTCAACTGACGGGTCAAGTCAGAAAATGACCAAACAATGCCGAAGGACACAATAGAACATTCCTGTAATTAACAGGAAATAGAAAATCGCCAAGCTTGTACATCAATTAATCTGATCTTGATTGGAAATGTGGCATCTTCACAATCTGGAGCTGGAATAGGTATACATTTGTATAGCCATATTTATCATTCTATGAAGACCTGTACATGCTGGAATAGGTTTATTGTCATAGTTATCATTCTACTATTAGACCTGCACGCAGTATACAATATACATAATATATGAGATCATTTATAAAACATTAGACTCTAAAGATAAGTAAGCTAAAAAAAGCAACAATTTAAGAAGAAAGATTAAAAATGTGTTTAATTAAAAGGATGCACATAAAGGGATTATTGATATTTTGCAAAGAAATACAAATAAAACATGCATGAAAGATATATACGGTAATCAAAAGTAAATATGTGCTAAAAATTACCAAACAAATTTATTGTATATTATTATTAATTGTAAAGTAGAAAATGTTTCAAAAATGGATACACATGGAAAAGAATAAGCAATTTTCTTATGCAACAGTGTTGATTTCTTTGAATATACTTGTTCTGACATTTGCTGACAAGCATGAACAAATTACATCCGGACCAAAAACAAGTTAATTTCTCTCGCTTCTATCTGTCTGAATTTGTGAATAGTTCCGTCTGATGGCGTTTGACAGAGCGGCCATGTTTTATCAAACCCCCGGTTGTTAGTGCCTCTGGATGTTAAGAGCTGAATCTGCTATTTTCAGTGCAAGCTATGTATGGTTACAGTTCAGATATGTACAGCAACAGTTCAGATAAGCAATGTATATCTGCCAACTTTGGAAGCGTCACAATGAATCACGAAGCAGATTAAGTCAGTTTCGTTAACATTCCTGATACATCTGTAGGAATTAAGATACGTTGAATTTAAATGTGTCCAGATTACTAAAGAGGATAACCAAAGCTTTTTTTTAGATACTTTACCTTTTAGTACCGATTCCATTGTGATGGTGCTGAAATGTTTGACTACACGCACTTAACCTACAAGTCATTGGATTTTCTTGTATGCAACAGAATAGGTCAGAGGTGAAAGTCGCAGTACCCAAGTCACATGGTAACGCTGCAACATAACAATTTCTACATTCAGAAAATGATTTTGTGAGTTATTTGTTCACTTAATACTAATCATTTTTTTTAATTGACATATTGTATCAGCGTTAGTTTCTCAACTTCACATATTACATGTAACAATAAAATATTTTATTCTGAAATATACGGTACCAATACTAGGAAGATAGTTTTTTTCTGGTATTATAAATTCAAATTAGTTTTATTATTGGTAGATATTAGAATAAGAAAATGTTGAAAAAGTGTATATTGTGACTAAACAAATGTCAACGGGAAAGATCATGGGTGAATACTCCTGTTAAAAGCAATCATCTCATCTTGTCAAAAGAAAACTATCTTTGACTTAGTTGCACTGAGGTAGAACACTATTTAATCTATGACACATCTTGCTAATTACAATTGATAATGATTACAAGAGATGCATACCGGTAACTGTATGGTAGGCATAATTGAGAGAGGCAGAAAAATATGTAATTTTCTTACACTTCTTACCATCTGATACTGATTACAAGAGATGCATAATTGTATTTTTGACATATCTCATTTAGGTAGAGGAAATATGTCACATACATGATGACTCTCTTCTTGCTAAAATGAAATGATAATAATTGAAAGAGCCATGCCATTTTCTGTTTGACATAACTGCAGCAAGGTAGAGAACATACATAACCTTCATGTCACCTCTTGCCTAAAGATAAATGTTACAAATGATGCCTGAAAAATCTGTGTCCGAATACTGCACAACTTATATAAATCATCCTCCAAATTGCTTGGCAGTGTTAAATTCAACAAATGATTCACACCAAGAAACCCAGGACAGAAGTACACAAAGCAGGCAAAATCTCAGTCATTTCCTAATAGGTTCCAGGAATACCTGCATCATCAACCAGTCAGAAAGCGTTTATTATCACGTAATTTCACCACTCCTACTCGGAGGGCTGACTCAGGCAGGCAAGCTCGACACACCACCGATCAAAGATAGCAATGGTGTACAACCCAATATCCATTATTTACATCAGAATAACCACATCCTCCAGGCTCCACACAGTGCTTCCAGGGCTCCATACAGTGCTTCCAGGACAATTTAGAGATGATGGCCCTTTTTTGTGGGCAACTGCGATTCTTTGGATTAATTGGCATATAATGACCAAGGTCACACGTAGTTGCTCCAATTTTCGGTCATTAATTGTAATTTCGGTAAATTTACTTCCCGTGGTCTGTGATTTCGTGTGTGGCTTTCACTGTGTGAGGGATATCTATAGCTGATCAATGGTTTACTGGTTGTGGATAAATTCGTCTTCTCGCTGGCAGGCTTTTAGCAAAATTGCGGCATACATTCACATTTTGCATTATGCTTTCAGTCAGTAATGGCCGTAATCTAATGCACTATAACCTTTTCACGGTACTTTATCTCATATTTTTTTTACTTTTAAAGAATATTATTATATAAAATAATATGTTTACCATTATTTGTTTCATTAAATCCTACAGCCTTTCGTGTATTTCTTTTGCAATGTGATTATTTTAAGAAGTCCTCACAGTTAACTGAAGTTATCCACCCTATGCTTTTTATTTCACAATTGAACAGCTCCAAATTTAACACAGGAACAAATTTATAGATGATCTTTGTTCACTCCAGTTTATCCAAAGTGGTCTTGAGCACTTATTCTGGATAGTTCGTGCTATATAAATGTACATACAGCCAGATATTGGAAAGCCATTTTTCTAAATTTGCCTACGGAATGCCCCATTCATAGTTTGAATTTGATTCGTTGTATGGCTGTGTTGCACCGGAGGTTCTCACGTCTGAAGTCGCATACAATACCTTAAACTAATGAATGTCTGGGGGAACTAATTCACTATTCAAGTTCCTCCAAATTGCGGAATTGGGGTTGTGAATGGAGAGAAAATGGAAAGTCACCTCTCCCATTCACCAAGTCTGTGCGGTCTGCTGCATCTTGCATGTCTTTTCCATGAATATATTCTTAGGCTGCCAGCCTTCCATTATCGTACAAAGTCTGGTTTCGGCCATATTGGATCTTGAGCGGAATTCCCTGGCCATTATGCTTGTTCTTAAGGCCAAAAAAATACAAAGCAAGTCTCGAGGTTGGTGGTAATGGTCCTTTAATGAATTTAGCCATTTGAAAGAAAATTGGTGTCGTAACCTTCTTCATGTTGACGTCACCCGAAGATGTACCACACAGAAGTGACTTTTATCATTATTTTTTTTGTGATTAACTGATTTAGGAAATTTTTAATTATATGACACACAGAGTCATACATCAAAGCAGTTTTTGTTGCTAATAACGATATGACATTTACATCTGCTAATCAATATATATTTTAATGCATTTTAATATTTTATTAATCCTTATAAATATTATTTTGATATTTTTCACTACCTAGAAATGTTATTTAATGAATGGAAGTGTGATTGATCAATAACACTTTATTTATAAATAATGGCTGCACAAATAGGCAGATGATGATAAGCTACTTTCCTACACACACATTCTCTATTTTTCCACATGGCAAAGTACCACACACTAAGCCGGATGTATGTTATTAACCACTTTTATGTCAATAAACACTTCTACGGGTCATGACATGATAGCTTCTTTCCTTTCCTGGTTTGTTTCCCCTGGAGAGATGATGCCAATATTATTATCGTGTTATGTTTGCCATGCTCGATACAACTTATTGATAGTTGCAAGGAAAACATGACATGTACATGCAAGGTTCCTCACCATGTTCCTGATGGAAAATACAGCCATCACTGCATTCAGCAGACATCAATAAGTGACTTTGTTCCAGAATCTGCACATCAACGCCTTTAGTGCTGGTTTAAGTGGGTTTGTACTTGTGGGACTAACACTGCTATGCTAAAATCTAGGCATTATGTTATTTTATTTTATTTTAATTCATTATATTACATGTGGGACTAAACGCTGCAAAAATTATATAATATTTATTTTTTTATTTATTTTTTTTATTTTTTTTATTTTTTATATTTTCTTCGTTATCATCTATCTGGACCTTAGGTTATGAAACTTTTTTGAGTACCACTGCATACCCAAATTTTTCAGCTAAATCCAAATGTGATATGATCATGACATTGTACTCAGAATGCTTCTTAACCTAAGGTGAAGATAGATGATAATGTAGAAAAATAAATAAATGAAAAATAATTAATTAAAATACAATAAAATAATATAATTTCATAACCTCTGGCCCGGGTCTTCTGTAAAATATTATAATGTCATATCTACATATTTTACTCATGTGATTAAAAATCTCCACAGATTGTAATTTGATTCTGAATCTCGTATTCAGATTTCTCTATGGTAAAACCAGAGCAATAAGCATCCATTAACAACGATGGCGATTCCCACTCAATTGGACCCAGCAGTATTGTTCCAGGATTCCGTCTTGTTCCGCGTTTGTCTTCCAGGAACCCTCCCACAATCACCATGTCGCATTCCAGAATTGCGTCTCGTAAATCATGGCCAATGATCTCCGGAGTCCATAATACAGTCACTATGGCAATGGATGAACATGTTTGCGGCAATAAGACCCAAATTCTCCGTTTTATTGCCCACGCTCCCCTGGGAAATCCGCGATAGAGATCAGCACGGTCCGGCAATGGTATCATTTGGCCTTGTCCTAAGCTTGTCAGAGCACCTTTGTCAGATCAAATGCAAAGCCGTGGTTTCCTTTGTGCTGCCACCGCGGTCCCGTAGTACCTCCGTAGCATCTAACCGCAGATTTAGAGCCGATTTATCCCACATCCTGCACATTGTTTAGATAATTTACAATGTGAATTACGGGAACATGGGGAAATGTACATGCTTTCTGATTGACGGGTGAAGGCATGAAATTGATTAACATCAGTAAATTAAATTGTTGACTCAGGCCATGAATACTGATTAATGACTGGGAGAAGTCTAGGAATTGGCTGTGGTCAGGGAATCATTGTATGTCATTACTGCAGCATATGGGAGGTGCATTCAATGTGTTTCACTCCGGAGGTCTGATCATATGGGTACCTCTTCTTGTATGTGTATCTCTTCTCCTATAGGTAGATACACCTACTATTCTCCAATGGTGGAATCAATGTGTTTTCCATCTGTTGGAAGTCTGATCATATGGGTACCTCTTCTTGTATGTGTATCTCTTCTTCTATAGATAGATACACCTACTATTCTCCAATTGTGGAATCAATGTGTTTTACATCTGTTTGGAGTCTTAATCATATGGGTACCTTCTATAGGTAGATACACCTCTTCTCCAATGGTGGAATCAATGTGTTTTCCATCTGTTGGGAGTCTTAATCATACAGGTAATTCTTCTCCTATACCTCTTCTCCAATAGTGTACCATGTGTTTTCCATCTGCTGGAGGTTGATCAATGCTGCCTCTGCAGCTTAAAGTATCTTCATAACTGTCTGGTCTCCAATCAGACCTCAGTGCAACATAGCCATTTGTGTCAGTACTGCACCAGACCTTTTTAGGATATTGTACCACTAACGTAGTCTACCACTAAAGATGTTGTACCACTAACCCCATTGGTAGTGTATCACTCAGATGGGCAATATGCCACTCATATGGATACATTAAATCTCTAACAAAGTACAGTCTCTCAAAATTCTGCATTATCACGATTACTGGTAAAGTCTCACATTGTGCAGCATTATACAGATATGTCATTGACTGCTATGGGAATAGTACCACCCACATGGGTACCATGCCACTCATATAGCCCACACTCATATAGCTCACACACAATGCTCACATGCTTCTCTTCACACATGCTCACCCCCAATGTAATCATTATCAATATTGATCCGGCAATGGCACCATACAATTTTTATCCAAGCTTTATCCCTATCATGCATTTACTTATGTTTGCGTAACGCAACGTCAACATGCTCAGAGTCGTCAAAAGGACATTTATCATTGTCTGGAAAAAAAGAAATCCAGAAAAACGAGGTAATTAGTTGAGCGTTGTTATGTCTGAGAGACCGGCCAGGGCAGTTGTTAACGGAACCATTGCCACATGGCGTCGTCAGTTTCGAAATAGATGACAGGTAAAACAGCACTTCAAGAAGGAGCCGATGATATTAACATAATCAGTCTGCGTCAATGTCGCGTATGTACCAAATTGATTTTGTAGAGCTCTGTCATCCTTTTACCTCGATATGATCACTCGGGGTAGGAAATACCTCGATCCACGTCTGATTTAACGAGACAATTTGGATTGACCAATGACGCTAAATATAGACGCTATGACGCAAAAGAGTCAGGTATTTGCTTCTTACATCCTCTCGTTTCGACGACGGCCATTGCGAAATTAACAACTTGTCTGAGCGGCACACACCTGAGAAGGGAGCCAGGTAGCTGAAATGATATGTACGAGGATTTGCTGTGGTAGAGATTTCTTTCGTATGGCGACATCACAGCCCTGTGATTTATACATCAAAGGTCGTCTTTTCACTGGAATTCATTTGAGCTGAAATTGCATTTTGCATACCCATTGTCAGGTTCTTTTTAGAAAATAATTGCATATGAGTCATCTCTTGAGATCAACTATTTTGAGACTTTTTCCCTGAAAATTTAACTCCACCTGAAAAGTTTTAAATGTTTTGAGAAAAAGCATGAAAAGATATGAAAGATAAGACTATTCTTGCAATTTCAATTATGCTGAATCTTCAGCAACTTTTATTTTAATGCAAAGTGTATGTTAATTACATGTACCAACAATAGAGTTTTTCATGGAGTAATTACAAAATCTGTTGCAATTAAATAGATAACTGACATGTTTCTAATTAATGTGGCGCTTAGAGCATGCTTAGAGCATGCCTTAGGGGGTGGATTTGGCGCATTATAAGTGGCCTATTATTATTAATATTATTATAATTACCATGTTATTATTTAATGACAAATTGTTTTCATGGATTAACAATGAAAAAGAAAACCAATTAAACAGATAATTGACATGTCATTACAAAATACTACCGGTAATTGTTTTCATGGATAAATTCACAAAACCCTGTATTACAATTAAATAGATTTTATCTATTATCATTCTGAAATTTACACAGATATAGACAATAACCCACGAGGTACGAGAGATTACCAATTATCTTTCATGAGTGAAATTAAAGTCACGAGCTTTAGCCAATCACACGAACTGTGGGATACACTAAAATTACATAACCCTATCTCCTTACACTTATGTGGTATATATCAATGTATGTACTATTAATTACAAGTACAAATTTATTTTGTTATTGCGATGTGGAAATTTCTCCGAGAAGTTCACCTATTGGCCTTGACGTAAACCAAGATTCCTATAGTAGCAGGAAATATCAGGAATTGCGTATGTCGAACCAGATGGAGAACACCTACGTCACCTGGAGTCCATCTCGTGGGAATACGACCTTGATAAAGACACCGAAATGATTTGCTAGTATATACTGCGATGCAACTACTGAGAGCTACAATATGGGCACCACAAGCGAGAACATAATTGTTTATATTTATAGGATACTAAACGAGCTTCCGTTTCGTATTGTTTATATACAGACGATATGATCGCTTATATGTGTGTGCATCTAGTAATGTACTATGATTGTGCCTTTAGTAATAGCTTATGTTTTTGATATTTTATCACAAAATGCACAATTCATGTATTTTTTGTTACATATCTGCCCCACTACATGTTACTGTTGAGTAATACACAGGCTCACCTGTAGGATATGGAGTAGCTCTAAACACCAATCTTTACTGTATTTTTCTAAGGTAGAAATTAAGATTAAAGCGTTATGCCATTTCATATGGGAGAGCCCTGGGCCGATATTCATAAAACCCTGCTAAACTAGCAGCCAACTAGGCCTTTGCAGGCTGCTAAATACCTAGTTGCCTGCTCCATAGTTTCCTGCTATTTTCATATTCATAAAACCCTGCTAGGGACAGTGCCAGGTAGTTGTCAACTAGGATTTAGTTAGTTGTTAGCTTAGCATGTTTATGTCTAATAATAGAAATGTGCAATGTGTGTGCATGCACGAACTGTGCGTGCGCCTATAGTACAGTTATATGGTCTCAGCATCGTGAACACACAAGTGAACACACAAGTTCAGAATGGATCATACACTACCAGGCAAAAGAAACAAAAGGAAAGCTAATTATTCTCAGGAAGACAATTTGTTCGTAGCTGAAAAATACGATTAATTCAAGGATGTCATCGACAGTAAACATAAAGATGTAAACACAAACCGAAAGAAAGCTAATGCTTGGCAGACTATTTACACGCAATATCAGGGAAGATTTTCTATGAACAATCGATCTCTTGACGATATCCAAAAAAAATAAAAAATAATAATAATAATTAAAAAAAATCAATGGGTCAAGGCTGCGATACACCACTTCCAGTGCCTGATAAAAGGACAACCATCGGACTCCATGCACCTCCTTGACTTTCAGCTCTGGAGACTGAAGAACTCTTTGCAACTCTGCAAGCTTGTCATTTCGACTTGCAGAATACTTGAAATAATAAAACAAAGATGTCAAGGTCTCTTGATAGGACTGCAATGCTGGTACAGCCTCTGCGGCCTGGCTCGTACATAGTGCCAATCTATGAGCCACACAGTGTGTATTTACAAGGTGTGGGTTTTTCCGTTTCATTATCCCCGTTACTCCATTTTCTGTACCTGTCATGACATTGGCACCGTCCGATCCCAGTCCCGTGATCTTCATAGGATGGATGCCCCTCTTCTCGAACTACTGGTACACTTGTTCAGCAATGGCCTTGCCTTAAAAATAAATTACAATATCACAGACAACACTTCTAGATTAAATAATAATATTCACAAAATAAAAATCACTAGATCTATCATCACACCCTCTGACAGTACAATATTTACAGTGTTGTCAGAGGGTATGTGTTTGATAGTGATATTTATTTCGTGAATATTCAAGTGCCTGGCCCTGTGCAATTATCTTAAATTAGGCCTGTAAAAAGGTTTTTAATTCCTTTTAAAAAATACCAAGATTAGAGTATTATTTATATTTTATATGGCAAGTATTTTATTAACGAGTTTAAAAATAATAATTACAGGCATGATTATAATACCGTACACTTTGTTTTTCATTAATAATAGCATATTTATATAGGGAAGTATACTTATTTAATAGTTATTATAA
>JAUTBZ010110868.1:0-16498 GCA_032361785.1 Lepetodrilus galriftensis
CATGTCCCAATGTCCTCTGTACAGTAACACATAGTTTACTTCATGTTCCAATGTCCTCTGTACAGTAACACATAGTTTACTTCATGTCCTAATGTCCACTGTACAGTAACACATAGTTTACTTAATGTCCCAATGTCCTCTGTACAGTAACACATAGTTTACTTAATGTTCCAATGTCCTCTGTACAGTAACACATAGTTTACTTGATGTCCTAATGTCCTATGTACAGTAACACATAGTTTACTTAATGTCCGCTGTA
Organism: Lepetodrilus galriftensis; assembly: GCA_032361785.1. Classification (NCBI taxonomy): domain Eukaryota; kingdom Metazoa; phylum Mollusca; class Gastropoda; order Lepetellida; family Lepetodrilidae; genus Lepetodrilus; species Lepetodrilus galriftensis. The sequence continues at coordinate 260 of JAUTBZ010110868.1, forward strand.
CAGTAACAGAGTTCACTTCATGTTCCAATGTCCGCTGTACAGTAACACATAGTTTTACTTAATGTCCCAATGCCCAACAAATACAAATTACATAAATAACATTAACATAACAACAACAATAAAATCAATAAAAATATAAATAATAATAATGTCTAAAAAAATGTTTATATATTTTTTTTATTAGAACCCAAAAAAGCGTTGACACTTGTACAAATCTAATAAGCTATGGGGATGATGTGGAGGAACTGGGAAGCACAAACCACAAATCTTTCACTCACTGGGTGTTAATTGTGTACAATGTACATTCCAACCCATATCTTCCCAGGATGTTGAACACAAATTCCCTACTGCAGTGTGGAGATTTGTTAAATTGGCTGGATTCTAGGTTTTGTTAGTTTGGAGTCCGATTCAGAATAATATACAGCCCCACTTGAGTTGATTTAAATAATTACTAATTACCCAAAAATGGAAATATTAAACCATGTCAGGTAAAAAGACATTGCAGTAAGGTGACATTGACATTTGACCCTCTACCATGTCTAGCTACAGTAAACACACGACTGAAACCTAATCAAGTCAAAAACCTAATCAAGTCAATCGAGAAGTTTAAAATATTTTTAATCAAATAAATGTGGACAGCCTGGGAGAACGATAAGCATGGTGCATCATTCTGAAATAATCATTCTACCGTATTCGTGTTTGCGCTAGCACTTTTCCAGTCAGAAGCATGTCAATTATATAAGCAACGAAAATTTGACGCCATTCTTTTAAACATTCGAGCGCCACCATAATGATTTCCACACATTCAAACAGGCTTCACGAGTATTTAGTAGTTTTTCTTGTAACACAAGTCGTAAAATGCCATCGTTCATAGCATCATGGAGGTTAAGACTCTCTAGGATTTTATGAAGCATGGAAATATTAGCAAGGCACAAGACTGCTGTTTTACGGCCTGGGTAGTTACAACATGCGAGGAAACACTGCTGTATCTATTAGACAAGACAAACAGCGGCACCAGAATGTTGCTCAAGTTAACGGCCACGCAAAGACGATGAAGATAACGCGTTACCTAGTTATCGTACTCAGTCTGCGAGAACACATTAAATTTCTTCATTTTATAAATCCATTTTAATTTGAAAAATATTGCTTATATTGGAATTTCCATTTTGTGAAAGATGTATGCAGAACAAGTATGGAATTATAACATGCTGGTTACTGTACATATGGACCAGTCATCAATCTTTAATGACGTGACCTACTTTTATTATAGGCACTTGACAAAATGTTAAGAGTTCAGAAAAGCTCCTTCGAAAGGCATTAAGCTCTGCATCATACTCGCATTCATAATTTGCTTCTCTTAATCACAGAGAAATGTCAATGGTTGAGAGTTATCGGTTGCGGGGGTTTCTCTTGACGGTTATGTTGGAGGTTTCTCCCGACAGACGGAAGGCTTCGAGCCAAGCTGCGGGTCTATACAGCAGTTGTTGACACACATACAACATCAACAAATGAAAACATTTAACCCCTCTCCTGTAAACAACTTTTGGTTTCATCCGTTTACAAATGGGCAATCTATCACGGCATCTCATCACCTACAGCATCAGAGCCCATTCTCAGGATTGGTGGCGCACGGTTCCTCTGCCTTAAGATGACCTTGAGAACAGACGACTCCTCCACAGGGGTCAAGCTCGTACTGCTCACGGCTGAGAAAATATGTTTGTTCATTCAGTTGAAAAAGTTAGTATTTATAAATGATGACGGGTACCAAAAGTATGATAAGCATAGAGTTCTTCCACACACATGAATCCAAATTAACACTAGTCTGCTAGCCTGGGTCATTTCCCCCATGTTAAAGGTATCCTAAAGACTGGTAGAAAATCATGACATTTGTTATTTGTATCACTATTCAGACCATTAAGTTTTAAAGTTAGTTTTTATTGCCGAGAGATCTTACACATATGCAAATATATGGCCCTTACATTGTACATCAGTGATCTTGACCTTCAAACAAATATATATTATTTCCGATGAGTATATTAACTGTTAACTGTTTATGAAATATCAGACATTATAAAGAAATCAGGATTCAAATGTATTTTCTATTTTTAATATTTAAATATTCAGGTGCCAACAGTTGATCTACTTGAACCGATATTTAATAAGAAGGTCAAGCAATATCACCAAAGGTCTGATGAAATCTTGAGATCAAGATAGACAATGACGACATTAATCATAGTGTTCTAGTTTCTAGATAAACAGAATTCATAACTTCAAGCAGATAGAGTATTAGCAGAGAATCTCAAAAATATTATTTTAAATAACTATCACGATAATCTGAGACAATTACGATTACATTAATGATTAACCAGAAATTCTCAAGGGTAAAATTTGCTGCTTCATAAGGAGCTTCTTCACTAAAGTATGATATGTGACATTATGATACGTGACATTATAACAGCTCTTAAATCAGCCCTCAAGCCGAACAATCAAATCTAAAAATGATTAGGACATTAGCATGCTCAAAAATAACTATCCACTGACCAGATGTACATATGACAATTAAGTTGAGCTGATGCTACTACAATTTACAGCGGTTCCATTGCTTATCAAATATATCGATATATGAATCTTTGGGGAATACTACCAACATGGTACATGACGAAGATCATTATGCTGCACAAATCCAATCTTCATAGAAAGATGAACGAGTTAATCAGGGCTCTTTAAGACATTTTACCCTGTGCAGTATTTCAGTTGACTATTTCATTCATGGCATAGTGGTCAGAGTGTCACCCTAGAGAGTGGGATGTCAGTGGTTCGAACCCCAGCTATGTCAAACCACGATTCAGTCCAATGTTCAGCACATGTGAAGTTGTTCTCAGAGGCTGCGCTGATGGTCATGCAAGTAGGGATTTAACCCTCTCCCTGCTGGATTAGGCACGGACACTGCTCTTCAGGGCATCTCTGGTTGCCTACAGCATGGAGAGGGTTAAACTCTACTCTTCAGGTTTTTGGTCAGGTGCACACACGATGGATCTGTACAGATTGATATTGATGACATGAAGACAACCAATAACATCTCCACTGAGGAAATTAAATGAATGAATTGGTGCTTATGTTGTAGCGGGAAAATTTAACTGAATATAGTCAATCGAGGAAAATAAGGTTCAGAAATAATGTTATAACATGTTAGTTACATGGATAGATATGTTACAGCGAACTAATTTTGCATTTAGAATATTGGACTTGTGGTGAGGTATGCAGTGATTGTGTGACTGCTTAACCCTTTCCATGCTGGCGGCAACCAGAGATGCCCCAAAGAGCAGTGCCTGTGCCAAATCCAGCAGGGAGAGGGTTAATGAATGGAATGACTTCTTAGTCAGAGCTACCTTGTGGTATCTATTGCTCAACTTATCCTTTTAATATATGTTTGCTGTTTCACATCTACTTGACCAGAACTAATGATAACAACAGCCATGACAAGCCAGAACCACCATTGGACCATTGAGTGAGTGAATTATTGTTTTACATCACAGCGGGAATCTTTCACCATATGTGACGAACTGGGCCATTGAAGTCAACAATTCAAGAGAGGTTCCAATGGGTGCATAATCCCAAAATATGAAAACGACATGTGGTACTCGTCTTTGTACTTCAGATATAAATAATATTTCTTTTAGCACCTATCTGTACAGAGAGCTGCACAATTGATTCCTCTTATTTCTCAAGACAGATTATGATTTCTTTGCTAACCATGTCCAATAGGTCCACACATTTGAAAACGACATACATATTTTTGTTATCACCTATCAATACAGTAAGTTGCACAAACTGTTTCCTCTGAATTCTCAACAGTTAATAATACTTTCAGGGATCGAAATTAACATTAGTCCTCTAGCCCAGGCCATTTCTTGCAATGCTAAAGGTATCCTAAGGACTAGTAGAAATCCATAACATTTATTATTTGTACCGTATCACTATTCGGGCTAGTAAGTTTTATAGTTAGTTTCGATCGCTGACTTTCTTTGTTAATCTTGTCCAATGGGTCCAAACCCCACACAATGACATACTTCATGGTCTTAAAAAACTGAAAAACATAATATATTATTATTGGCACTTCAGTGAGTTATGCAGACTGTTTCCTAATATTACTGAAGACAGTTTATAACTTCTCTGCCAAACCTTGTCTAAGCATGTATACATACAACTTGGTCTGATTCAATCAAGTTCACTGCTCCAATACCCATGCCTCAGTGGTTTGTATGGAATGCTCATAGTTGATAAAAGGAAAACACTTTCTCCGTGCACCTGTGTATATTCTGTGTACAAGATTCAGCAAGCAAACAACTTATCTGATGCCATTTTACTAGTAATATAGGTTGTATTATCATGATCATATTAACAGCTTGCACACAAATATGTTGAAATGAAAAATATTGCAAATTTATGGACATTAAGATTTCGTTCTAATATATGTCTCAAATAGTTTAACAAATCTTCAATCTAATATTTTCAAAATGACCAAATAATCAGAGTAACTTCAATGTTCAAATGTCCGTAGTCAAAGGCACCAAAACTGTCTGCACACAAACTGCAATCATCCGTTATTATCATTTAGCAATAAGTTTATCACCAAACCTTATCTTTTTAATTCACGTGATTGAAAAGGTGAACATTACATTTCCATTAACACTGATTAAGCTGTAGACATAATTATCAGCAAAACTAACAGAAACACATTCTGATAAACATAAAATAGATCTCGCTCTGTGAGTGAAATATCTAAAAGAAAATTGGACAAATTGAAATAAGCGCCTTTGATATTGAATCAAAGCCAAGACACACATCTGTGTAGAGGCCCCTATTCCACGCCTCTTCTGGACCCATTTCCAGCATGTTATTAAACCTGGTTGTTCCCAATTAACGGGACTGGCAGAAAAAACTTCCCCATATGTTCCCGAGACTGCTTGCAGTCGGCGGCATGACAAATCTGTCTGCAGTGCACCGCTGGGTTAAACAACTGAGAGTAAAAAAAACTCCCAGCCAAGTTTCCAGGACTGCGCACAACCCTGTGTCGTAGCTTTATCTCCCTGCAAGGGTGTGCTCCAAACAAAGGTCACAGCATGAGAGCTGGGAACATTCCTCCTTCAGATTGCCCAAGCTCTTGACTTTGTGGGCTGGCTGCCTGACTGCATGGCCAAGCTATAAGCCATCTGTACGCATCAGCCTCCGCAGCAGTAGGGTGCCAGAGACGTTCAACGTAAGTTCTCAGACATCACTTGTCTTGGAACTGGGAACATTGGCACTCTCCCCCCACCCTATCCTACTACCCCCTCCCCCTTTACCCTATTCCTTGATGTTCCATATACTCACGCCCACAAACACTGGCAAAATAAATCCAAAGTGCTCCTAACAAATGTGGAATTTGGCACAAAGTGACACAGCCCTGCAAGAAGCCGAAAAGACATGTTTTTTAGGATGACAACTTTCTCCTAACAACCACGTTTACCGAGGTCACAAGATCTTTTCTCCTAATCATGTGAAATCGCAATGCAGGGTTGTAAAAAAAAAAGAATTTTGGCAAACATTCAAATTCAAACCATTTGGTTAAATTATAGACATCATTAGTAGGGTTAAATGACTGGGCAGCAAGGTCATGTAATGTTTTCTTCTGATCAAAGAAAATCACAATTTAAAAAATGAAAATTCAATAATTTACATGAATTATATATCATTAGTAAGGTCAATGATTGGACAATGAGTTGTCATGGTTACTAATCACTATTTCCCCGAGCATGTACGGCTAATAGTAATAACCTCTCGATTCCTGTATATCTCACATCAATAATTGAGTGTTAATCGTTGTACTTGAACATGCTGAAGGCTAGATACTATTCCTAGTAGAGCGTACTGAACAACAAGTCATAAACAGCATTACCAATGTTATATTCATGAAGTAATAGATGTATACATTAAAACACAGTTATACAATTAAATACAGTAAGATTTCAAGAACCTATGTCGTAATACACAGTGGTACACCGGCAGCGGCAAGTCAAAGCCAGAACGGTAGCATGCATTGGTTGGCCTTGGTTCTGCCTGCCTCTAAGTGTGTATAATTGCATGTGTAGGTATGTGTGTAGGTCTGTCAGGATCACTTTCACTACCTTCATTCATGCCCCCACTCCACGTCTCCACTTTCACAACAAACACATGGCCCAGAAGCCACTACCAGTAGTAATATCTCCTGCCACTCGTTGTACAACGGTTGTACGGTCTGGCTGCCCTTGTTTTCATTCATTGTGCACTCTCTGCCTGTGTTAATGAGTAACTTGAGGCACTCACTCTTGCTACACAATCATTGCACGTGGAACAATGGCCGATGTACATGCCAGGGCCAGGGCAAGGAAGGGAGGGAGGGACTTCATCCTTGAACTACCTGAACAACGTACTCTTTAGATGAGATCTGGCCAGGTATTCAATTAGCGAGCCAGTTTCTGGCTTGAAACATATTAAAACTGCCATGGTAGGATTAGTCTTAGCGATCTGTCAAATATTAATTAAAGAAAAGCATTTTCACCGCTGTCGTATTTATTACTATTATCATGACCATGCCATTAGCATGATTAATAGTACACAAAGAGTTAATATTATTTTGTGTTTTGCAAATTATGGTTGCACTTTGATATGGTGGCAATTAGCTTTAACCCTCTCCCTGCTGGATTAGGCACAGACATATCTAGTTCTTTAGGGCATCTCTGGTTGCCTTCAGCATGGAGAGAGTAAAAGCTGTAAAGAGAACCCATAACAAGATAAAAAGGCAAGATACTCGACCAATTCAGATGTTAAAGAAATGGTGTTTTAACCATTCATTTGTATAACCATATTCCACACACACATTGAATACTGAACTATATATAGTATGCACCAAAAAGAACATACATTGACACTACTATCATCACAATCATGATTGAGGATTTAACTTGCTCCTTTCAAGCTTGACTTGACTGCACTATCAACACTTTCACATAATATCATAATTACATTCCACTGCCACGATCTCATGCACCTGTTAAATTTAAACATATTGAATTGCTTTCATGTAAAAAAAATCAAATAATCACAAAATTCATAAAGCAGGCATTTCAATTCAATGAACGAACAAACAAAACAAAAAAATACAATTGTATTTTCACTTTGCATTGAAATTTGAAGTCTCTTCATATTTTTATTTGTAAAATTGACATTAGCATGCCTATTTCAGAATTTGTATAAAGCAAAACATGCCATTCAAATATTTTCTTCCCATGAAAAAACATTTCTGTACACACTGATATAATCAGTTGCAGAAATATCCCAGCCTGGTCAATATTGTAGTATCTACAATCAGTCTAACAATGAATGTGTAGATGACTTATGACCTCAAAGTTTGGGGGTTCCCCAACATGGAGACACGGTACGCTTACAAAGGACCACCTCCATACACCCGAAGACAAGGGGTACCCGCTCAAATTACCCATTCCTCCTTCCTAATGCATTTACAGTCAATAAGCAGGTCTGTAGGGGGGAGAAATGGATCTAATCGCCTATGAATTAGTGAACCCAATACCAACTCTCTGTAACACATAGACACGACCATCTGAATGGATCCAGAAATACGAAAGACCGGATCCAATAGCCCATAACAATTGCAGAGCTAGAATAAATATATTTACATGTCTAATCTTCAAATCAGTCTATTACGTCTATTCATGTTCGTGAACATGGTAAATACTAGCAAATAATGTAACCAAAATATTCTTAAAGAAAACTTAAATCGTCATTATTAAATCTGACCTCAATCCTAAGGTAGGGCACAATCTATTATTCAACCATGCCAACTCTGCAATACAAGAAATTCCTTTCAGCTGCACATTCCACAAAATGCACATATATGACATTTGAAAGTAATCTCCGAATGTGAAGGTGATTGAGACGTTTCGTACCAGTTACCACGCATACTGGTTACAAAATTGTCAATGCTGTCTCCATGTGTGACTACCACAGGTAACAATTGTTACCTCAACAACAAAATTTATCAATAAAAACCTACTTATGATCGTCATACTTATAAAATTCCATAAAGTTTAAAAGGTTGTTCTTGCATGCATCAATTCTGTAGAAATGACCGCATTTTGATATTATGACATATTGTCATAATAAATTGTTACATTTAAAGTACATTCTGTATGATATCAGTCGTTCTACTAGTACCGTACTACTTCAGACTGCCAATATTCGATAAAATAATGCACATTAATTATTTAAATGTTTAGTCTAAGATTCTGTTGGTACCAGACCAGCACTACATTAAAATTCTAGTGCACTCATAAAGATACTGGTTTTACCGAAATGTTAATTTATGAAAGAAAAATATGGGGATAAAAACATGATCACCAATAATACTATTATTATTATAATTAATAGTATGATTCAAAAGTAGCAAATCTAATATTAGCACTCCCTGATGACAATGTAACCTGCAAAATTTGTGCCGATATTTTGTTTTCACTTAAATGTGTTCAATGCATTATGCAGTTGTTTCCTTGTATGATGTTGTTTCTAGGTGATGCCATCAATTAACAAAATAATTAGTAATTTCAGAATATTCTTCAACACTAAACAGAATAATTTCTGTAGCAACTCTTGGTGTGGTTTAACCATTTACGAGTGTAAAAAATATAACAAAGCGCATATTACCGCATTATGTAAACACGATGGCTTAACTGTAAATACAAGTTCATACCCACATTCATTATGCACAGGATGTTGCTGACAATATACGTACCGGTAATGGTAATCGACAAAACGGAACAAACACAACTTACCTTTTTTCAAGATAAATATTTAACAAACAGGAAAACTAACATTATTCCGCACTAGCCATTGTAATAAATTATCTTTATATTTGTACCTGTCATCAAAGAAATGCACGAGACGTGTGGCGACTGGATGACCATTTTGGAAAAGCATTTTCCTGGGTTTATCCTGGTAATATCCTGCAGCAATCACCAGCCTGAGGAGGCCACTAAACAATAGGAAGTAACACTGTAAACATTAGCCAGGTACTTGAGGAAATGTGTACTATAAATATACTGTACATGCACCGATATGTCTCCTGATATGTGTGTGTACAAATAGTCTACATGTGAATGTGTTGAATGACTGCCAACGGCAATAAAACATATGGTATACAAAATATGTTCCGTTCTAATTGAGGAATTGATTGGTTGATTGGATTGGATATGGGCTTAATTTAAAGTCACTTTCAATATTTTTCCAATCATATTACAATAACAAAAATAAATATATTTATTATTCCAGTCGACTAATTATTCCTTCTGCGACGTAAAGCAGTAGTTCATTCATTTATTATTCCGAATCCAATATTCTTGTACTTGTATGCCAATTTAATAACAAACAAATATATTTAATAATAATAATTGAGTCTTTATTTAATTGGAATGAAATTAACAATTACTTACTAAAATTATTACTAATATACACGTCAAAACTAAACATAAATTTACATATTTAAACTTTTGGATTTAAGATTATTAAATGGTATTTCAGTAACCTAATTATGCTTATATCGTGATCAGGTGGAACACCAGTCTTTTTTAGTGCACATAAAGTAAAGGTGATAATTGTATACAAATAAAAATAAAACCAAATCTTCAATGTTGACTTGAATTCTTCACCTACTGTAACTTTTTATTTATTTGAGGCTTTAGAGCCGCTTTCCAGATTCTTTCACATATATCATGGCTTGTCAGAAACCCGCAACATTTGTAATGCTAAATGTTGCAGTAAACCTGTGAGTACCTGTGACGATGCCTGCATTGCCACTACATTAGAGACAACTTGCATTCTAACTTCTATCGAGTCGGAAATGTATAATGAACATTGATGCCAGGCCCTCTGAACAGCATTTGAATCCAGGCCATTGGCGCCCAAGTCCAATACTCTACCATTGTGCTTCCATCCGCCCCTTTCACTTACAGAAAAAACACCAGATACTGGGCAGGCCTAAAATCCCATGATGGACATTGAACATGGTGGATTTGACCGTTTCTGCTGATCAGTGCGTAATCCCACACAAATCCCTAGAATCATGAGTGATTATGGAGTTTAACGGCGCTGCGGCAATCTTTCACCCATTTGCGATGTCCTAGAATCATGAGAATGCTGACACGGTTAAGATGCTGTCAAATGTTACACACTGTTAATTAAATCAAGCAAGATGCAATGAAACAGAATGTCATAAAGGCTTCACAGTGCTATGATGATGACAGTGATGACAGTGCTGACATTAGCGGTGATCAGAAGACAATCCATATTAATGTCATCAATCCACTGATAACGTTAACATGATTAAGTTTCCAAATCAGATTAATCACACGGTTTTTCAAGTGGTAATCTCAACATACACAAACTGATAAATATCAAGAACTAAAAAAATTAAAACCACACCCCCAAATATTTTTTGTAAAAAGAAGCTTGTTGAATGGATCTTTGAAAAAGAATCGAGTATCGCACATTTGACATTTGTAACATGTACGTAGATAATATTTATGACAATGCCAGTATTTGTGGTAGTGAATATTGGACTAATAAAGTTGAACCTTAATCCTGCCAATGTTCGTGTACACGAACATGAATTATAATTACCCATAAATAATTAAAAATTTAATAAATATTCAAAACGGTTTTCATAAACATATGTACCCATGTTAAATTGTATTCTCCGACAATCTTATATATTTTTTCGATTACATTTTTATTAATAATTAATTTTAAAAACGTATGAAAATTTGATTTTGGGGTCCCTTGGATACTTTTTACAATCTACAAGTAAATATAATATAAAAACATAAATCAGTTGGCATGCTTAGATAGACCATAGAGACACGTATATAGCTCTGCAAACTATTAGAAAAAAATATTAACATTTTTCACCAAAAAATGAAATTTTATTTTGATGTTCGTGTACACGAACATTGGATGGGTTAGCACATGTTTATTTCCATACTTGGGTACTGTTCAAATGAGACTAAAAAGGCAGATAATGCTCTGTAAATCATTAATTATGTTAAATAGTGTAGTACTTATGGCGAGGGCTTTGGCTGACTTATTAATACCACCCACCCCCCCCCCCCCCCCCCCCCCACACCCCAACAAATCATACCATATTAATATTAATAATTCATACATCACCTATATTTATTTTTGAGCGGCCTACTGTTCAAAGGGTGTTCTATATAACACGCATACGGTACAATTATTATCGATATTCTCATATTGATCACGTGGGCGTCGGACGAACAGTCACGTGATGATCGTTCTCGGAGGGGGGCCAGATACACATGTAATATATTACACAAGCAGCTAAACAGGCGGATCCAACTGCTAGGGGTGCGCGTGATACTGATCAGTTAAAGAGTCGCTGTCTAGTTGCACTCACTTCAAAGTTGTCAAATTTGTCTCCGTGATTTATTCTTTAGTACTAATACCGACATCTATAAGTGTACTCGTTCGATATAACCTTTCAATTATAGGTATAATTGTCTGAATTACATTTGGAAATTACTCATGTAGTAAGCCAGGCAGAACAACGTTGTTTCTTTAAATGATGACGAACCTCTTTTTCAACACAATGCAGCATACTAAATCTGGTAATTAGATACATGTTTTTAAAAAACAAAGCCCACATGTATACATCCAGTAGTTCATACAAGTATCACAGGGCTTGCTAATATATCCATTGCGTGATATGCACACTCGCTTCAACAGAACTGTCAATTTTATCTAATTTTGAATACGAACATGTTTATAATCGTTTATTTGCCTGAACACCTACATTATACAGAACGCATATCGAACAATACTGACTCACTCTCGTTGGAGTTGGTTGCGCTGCGTTTACCATTGCTTCATTAGACGTGTACTTGATACACAACATTTTTAAAAAGCTACTGCTCATGACATTGAAAAGAGATCATCGTCCCGGATTTGTGGGTCCGATCTGGTCTTTCCTATAGGGTTACACCCAGAACCCCGGGCGGTATGTTTAATCCGGTGGCGTGACAGAAGGCCAATTATCCACTTTCGGCTGGGAGAAACGTAGGTTAACCCACACTGTGGGAGACCTAACCGGCAATTACAGAAGACATGTAGCTTAGCAAGACGTACATACATACACACACAGGACTACTGGAACTGATGACTCCAAAACCGGGTATTTAATCTTTCCTGGACACTCGTTACAGTCATACGTAGATTAGCAGATAGCTCTTGCAGGTACTTACCTATACAAGCAGCTGTAACAGGTAGGTGTTCTGTAGAGTCGCTGTTTTCTCTTTATAATTAAGTAAGTTTCTTGCATCGCAGGCAGAGTGAATCTGTCACCATCATGTCATACATGACCATCATGTTTTTGTCTGATCTAGTGTATCTTGTTTTACAGTAAAAGTATCCAAGACAATCTGGTATATCTTTCTTAGCATGTATATAAAATGTAGTATAGGTTTAATGTTTTCTTTTGCAAGTGTATGGTGGGAAATGTGCCTAAAAGACGTTTCCAGCGTTGGGAGACTAGTTCCTTATGTGACATGTGTATGGAATGTGGGTGTATAGGACAATGTAAGATTGTAATAATCATGTGTTAGTCCTACATTACTAAATTAGTGTAGTGGCAACATGACGCCATGTCAGCAATGTTTCGTACACTACAAATACATTAATCGTATGGCGCAACCAGTATATTGCAGACATTTTTTGTTAGGGCATTTCATATTCTTTTCAAAGCCTAATAGTAATAGTTTATAACACTTCTGTTAGGTTCGGGATACTAATGTTATGTGAAACGCAATCCTCTTACATAAGCTATATTGAACTTTATTTCTTTATCCTTTTTGTTTTCCCTTTTTAAATCAAAACTTTATGGTAGTAATATTGTGAAAAAAAACATGATTAAAGAAAATACATGTATAGGTTACAACAACGCCAGGTCGCCGAAATTACGAAACATTTGGGGTACCATTTTATGCCCAACTCAAAGTTGTGTTCACAAATGTCCATATATACAACTTAAGCTAGAACATGAAATTGTACTAACAAGTTTAGTAATCTCGGGACCTGGTTTCAGTTGATATAATTATCAGATTCAACTCCTAAATGTTAGAGTTGCCCCTTATGCATGATTCCTTAGATAAAATAAAACTAATACCTCTTTACCTTTCATCTGGTTTCAGATGACTACATAATTATGCCGTATATTTAACTACGGGCGTTCATTCCAAATACACTTCCTCGTCATTTATAGTTTATCCTCAAAATCTTTCGTTTTCGATTGGTCATGTCATTTAGTGACGTACGACTTACCGCATGCCATTCTTGACATGCGCAGATCGATATGCCGTGCAGGTAATAGTGTGTTAACGCTTTGCATTACATACCTCCGGATCCAGGTATCGATCTGGGCGAGGATGATGGTGGAACATGCCTTCAAGAGCATATTGATTCATCGACAGTTTCGATTACGAACATGCTCGATTTAACTGAGAGTGACGCTCCCAAGTTATGCTATTATATATTGGCATACCCGATTAGTCATTTTGCGATTTATATTTCAATTATAATAATTGTATTTCATGTTTGAATATAATGTATTAAACATAGGGTACACTTGACAGTTGACGTTGCACAGTGAGAACGGTTAGACGTTTATCGAAATTTGGGTAATCTGAAGAAAGCATACTTTATTGGTGTTATACTTCTTGAAGAGAGCGTCATCTATATGGTGACTCTTCGGAATAAGTTAATGGATACCTATCTTTGGATGTGGTCCTGAAACCGGAGAATTCCCGCATAAAGAAGGCATATGCTACGTTGATATTGTATTGTCCTGGGCCCGTATTCTCGAAACTTCGTAAGTCCTAAGAAGTTCGTAAGTACTAAGAATTTGCCTAACTGGGTTTCTGCTTATGTTTATTTCTGAAGAGATCTTTTTTTCACTAAGAAGTTCTTAGCTAAGAAGTTTTGAGAATACGGGCCCAGCTACGCTGCAAACATATAAGGCATATCTTCTCTACATGACTATGACTATACAATATTAATATTCACGAACATCTTTCTATACACATTTAATTTTCATATTTTTAACATCCAATATTATTTCTGTTTCAGCCCGTTGTTTCAGCGCCGATCTGCGACGTCGTATGGGGAGTTCCCGTCAATCCCGCACGTGCGGTCAAGGTCAGCGCGCTTGCCAACAGCCAACCTGATCATGCCGCGCAATCACGTGAGCATCGCCCGCTTCTACGATTGGTCGGAAGATCTGGGCGACTGCATCTCCGTGTCTCGTCTGTACCGAGACTTGGCGAACATTCCGAGACTCAGCGACAGAGGCCGAGGGAAGGGCGGCGGATCCAACTGGTGCAGCAATGGCGTCCGGATTACGCCTGGGCGGATGTTCTCGCGCGAGAAGGGTGCGCTGACGAAAGGGGAAAAGGAGATAATCGAAGGAATATACCGAAATCGAAGCGACACCGCCAGAGATGGACAAAAGGTTGAGTCTCCAGTTCGAAGTCATCACGAAGCGTGGTCTGTACCTCGTCCAACTCCTAGAGAGAAAGAAGACGTGAAAGAGGACATCGACGAATTCAAAGTACCAAACACGTTGTTCATCAAATCCAATTCAATCAACGAGAACAATAACCCGGATAAGAATAAGCACCACCTTACGTGTGTTCTATGTGCTAGGGAAAAAAGCATGTCCAAACACAGCAAATCAGACGAAGACATTCACCTAGAAAACCAAGTTCTGGAGGACCCCGGTTTCTGGCAATACGAAGGTCCGACCGCGCCCCCGACAACTCCTGATAAGATCTTACACAAGAGGGGGCGCGTTAACGACAACGATAACAGCGAAGACTCGTTCATTCTCGACAATCCGGAATCGGATCAGGCAGGAGACTCTCCAAGGAAGGTCATGGTAAACGTGTACCTGCCTGCCGTCGGCCCCGAGCAGTCGGAGGACGACATCAAAGCGTGTCTCCTCCACGGGAAGTCGCTCCTGCAGAAGGAGCGACCGTTGAGTCAGTCGGACTTCAAACACGGACCTGACAGACTCGTGCTTTCGTCTCAGACATTCGACTCAAAAGCTGTCCAGTCCAGACGAGTTTCGCGCATCCTCACGCCAAGAGACGTCGTCGCCCACACGCCCCGAGAGATCTTCGGGGCCGAAGATGCATTCAGGGTGAAAGTCACCGCCACGCCGTTGAAACTTGAACTAAGCGAATGAGACGAATGGGTGTATTTGATATATACGTGGATGCCTAAGGTACTTGACTTCAGATGTATGCAATAGTTCCTGGAGTATCTTCAGCATCACCGCAGTGCTTCGTGGACGACTCTTGTACATATTACAATTGAATGTTTGTGTATACTTCCTGGGATACGAGTTTAAGGATTTGTCAGCCGGTGAATTTTCATGTCGCGATGTTTGCCATATAATATTATTTCTTATCAAACTACAGCAGTTGAACTCCTGAGGGACTGGATACTGAATTGGACATGAGGACATTAGCTTGTGTTGTAGCAAAGCAAGGTACCCTCTGAAACACACGCCTAGAGGTTCCTTAAACATAGACAATGCGTACGAATTAAGTCAATGGCTTTGTGCCTCGAGGATGATAATTAATTAAGGGTATGTCTGTACGAAACGGTATGTAACACTAATATAATAAGTAAATGCAAGTTCAACATCAGATTACGATAGTGAGGTTACCGTAAGAGCTACATGGGGCTCTTTTGTTATTTTATTTTATTTTTTAAATTGGTGTTTGGATCGAGCCGCTTTAAATATTATTTAACTTAAATATCACGGCTTATTTTATTTCTTTTAAATTGGTGTTTAGATCGAGCCGCTTTCAAGATCATTTCACTTTAATATCACGGCTTGTCATTTTTAAGGCAAATGGGAAAGCCCCCAACATCCGTAGCGCTGAATGCTGTAGTAAACCTTCAGATCAGCATCGCCTGTTCCTACGAGTTATCAATGGTAGTGCTTCTGTAGAACTATACCGTTTCGTACAGGATGGGTAGGATCTCACGTATAGGCATTACACCACCAAATACTTTCCCATAGGCCACAATGGTAGCGTTTGGATTGATGTAATCTTTAGGAAGGAAAGCACA